>JAJHZJ010000481.1:0-268513 GCA_023548195.1 Bettongia penicillata ogilbyi | reverse complement strand
ACTAGAAGGATAGGTTGGGCCAGCTTGTACAGGGCTTGTAAAGTTAAACAAAGAGTTTACACGTTATTCTTAGAGGCAATAGTAATTCACTAGATTTGAACTAAGTGGTGTGGTGGTAGGATTTTCTCTACCTTGACATATGACAATGTTAATAATGGCTAATGTTTAAATAGTACATTCAATTTTATAAAGTACTTTACATAGTTTATCTTGACTGCTAAATGAAGAAATGGAAATTTGGAGAGGTAAATGACTTGCTCAGCACCACAAAGCTGGTAGGCCCCTGGCGATGGAACTTAATCCTATTTCTTCTGCACTCTAAGTTCAGTGCTCTTATCCACTCTACCACATGAAGTTTCCTGTGAGAACCTATAAATTTATGGAAGAAATGCTACCAGAGAGCAATAGATACTTTATAACAATGAGTACTAATCTGGACATCTTATGATTTTCTTCATTAGGAAGCCCTCGGGTAGAATGAAAGTTGGCATCTATGATCAGAATGTTGCCAGCTTTGTTCTTGGCACCAATCTGCAGCAGGTCCTCCAAAGAACCTTGTCTGGGTAGTGAGGCACTTATTTTCAGACTGTGAAGAGGTTACTTGGCTGTCTTGTTAGGTCCCCATCAGGTAGTAGCAAATGCTGCTTCATTTGACACCAGATCTCCTAAGTTGAACATTATTCCATTTCATCTTTCTCTATTTTGAATCAAGTCCTTTAGTTCAAATTCTAACTGTCATTATGTGGGTATCATTTAACATCTCTGGGCCTCAGTTTCCTTTTCTGTAAAGTGAAGGGGCTGGATCAAATGGCTTCTAAATTTCTTTCTAGTTCTCAATCTATTATCCCGTGATGCTCTATGATTTTAAGCAAATGTGAATGTGCTGAGAGAGAGAGAGAGAGAGAGAGAGAGAGAGAGAGAGAGAGGAGAGAGAGAGAGAGAGAGACTAAGGAAGGTCAAAGAAATAGGATAGAATCATGTTGGGCATTGTTTTGCTGCTACCACATTTGCCATTTCTTTTTCCTTCCTTTTCCTCCCAGGAGAAAAGGTTCTTTACCTTTTTATGAACTTCCTTTGCAGCCAGGTGAAGTCTGTGGACCCCTTCTAAGTCATAATGTTTTCAGATGCATAAAATGAAACTCATAGAGCATGAAACCAATCACATTAAAATAGAGGCAACACAATATCTTTTAAAAGCAAGTTTGTAGGTTCCAGGTCAACAAGGTGTTGATTAGAATGAGATTCCCACCCTATAATTCTCGGTTTTCTTTGTTAAATTTCCACATGGGCTTTGGACAAAGCAGTTTCTTCTCATATGACCATTTAGCTACTCTGGTCAAAGGTTTGCTGGAGGAGAAGGCTGAAATGAATGATGAAAGTGAGGTCTGAACATTCTCTGGGGATTTGAATTATCCATGCCACCCCTGTTATTCACTCCCATATTCCTCCCGACCCCAACCATCACGGAGAATCAACAGTTGACTAGAATCCCATCACTTCTCTGTGTCTGAGGTAGGTCACAGGTGGAAATGGTTTCTCATGCATATCAAATTCCTTCCCCTGGCCTCAGAATTAGTGTGCTTCCTTAGACATGCTTCCTAACAGAGACGTGAATTATTTCTAATTCACATGTTGCTGAGGACATCCTTTCTCTTCTCTCAATTCTGATAGTCATTTACTCCCATGACAGCTCAAATCTTATTGCACGTTAAGAAGAAGCAGACAGTCTAGGGTGCCATTCCCTTCATTCAAACCTTGATTTACATATACACACATACACACTTACACATACTCACAGTCTTCCTCCGTCCCCTATTCCCCCTGATTCTCCTTCAAGAAAGTCAACACTGGCAGGAGAAAAAATGAGGGAGAATTTCAAATGCCATGGGGAAGGTCCCAAGGAGGCAAGCTCTGCAGGATGTTCTCAGAAGAGTGAACAGGTGGCCTATGAGAAGGTAGGAAAAAAAAAGATGAAAAACCCCAACCATATGAGGTGAAACTGACATTTAAGGTACTGGAATATTATTGCACAATAGGGTATAGAGACTGGCTGTGATTTCATTGTTAAAGGGAAATCTCACGTAAAGAAGCTCCTCGGCTATGCAGGTCAACATCTTCTCCACTACTTCTGGTCTAAGAGAGTTGCCTAGAATACCACTAAAGAGGGAGTGGCTGCCCAAGGTCATCAAGTCAGTCCATGTCAGAGATGGGACTTGAATGGAGATGTTGTTAGCTTTGAGGTCATCTCTCTATCCACTATACCAC
The DNA here is from genome assembly GCA_023548195.1 of Bettongia penicillata ogilbyi. Lineage (NCBI taxonomy): Eukaryota > Metazoa > Chordata > Mammalia > Diprotodontia > Potoroidae > Bettongia > Bettongia penicillata. The sequence continues at coordinate 266,248 of JAJHZJ010000481.1, read as the reverse complement.
ACTGCCTTTCTGTTGTACCAGAAGAAAAGGGAAAACCATGAAGACTTTGGAGCAACTTGGGAAGATGTAGCAAATACGGGCTCTGAACTTAGTCTCCAAGCCTGCAAATGTAATAGCTGATTGGGTCCCCCCGAGTATGGCTAGCTACATTTTCCCTTAGGTTGTTAGGTATTCTGAGGACAGTGGGGTTCTTTCTAATACGATTAGCTCAAGTTCCTTTTTGGTATATCACTCCAATATTAATCGCCAGTCTCTTTTAATCACTTGACATCTTCTTAATATCAGTGGCAACCAGCTAACATCAATTAACATTAACAAAAGGATATTTATTGAAGAAATACAGCAAAAGAACCAAAGTATCAAAACAGCCTCCCAAACTGGGGCACAGTCTCCCAACGAACTTCTAGTCTTTGTGAAAAGTGGTTTCAAACTGAAAGTGTTTGCTCCAGAACATTCTTCTCATCAGATTCCCTTCTGAATGAGTCATAGTTGATGGACGTAAAGGCTAGTCACAAGAATTGACATGCCCTCACAAGCCACAATGCGATCCAGGTATGCAGAGAAAAGTTTGAAAGTTCTCTCCCTACCTGAAGACTTACAGCATATCTTCTCTCAATCTCAACCAGGAAAGAAAAATTTCCTTTATATATACAATCAGGTCTAGGTAACCAGTCAATTAAAAGGCTTTTTTCCCCCACTACCTGATAAGTGGACAGGAAACAGTCTCAGAATACCTATGCATGACCTAAAGTTCTATAAAAGCAAGCACCCCAACATATACAGGAGGGACTACAGGTTCTTTGAACTGCTTTTTCTAAAAGGAAAGGCAACTTTCACTTTAATCAAGGACATATACATATACATATATATATGTATATATATATATATATATATAAAATTCACTTAGCTCAGGGGGAAAAAAGTCAGGACCCTGAACTTCAGACAAAATACAAAGAGAGAAACAAAGATCAACCAACAGACAGGGCTTCTAGCTGCCTGATCATAAACAATGCATACATCACAGATCAAATTGAAGAACTTACCATCAGTACGGTAGACCTAATTTTGAATCCTACTTCAAACATTTAATAGTTGTGTGGGCCTAGATAAATTATTTAACCTCCCTGGGTCTCAGTTTCTTTATCTATAAAATGGGGCAGTTGAACCAGATGATCATTTCCACTGTAGATCTATAATTCTATAATCTCTGCAAATAGATGGTAGTCTGTGGAGACAAGCAGTATTGGACACAAATAGCATGTTCAGTTCATTTCAGTCCATTTATTGGGTGATGAAGAAAGTCAATGGGAAGTAAGCTCCATGGAAAATAAGAGTTTCAAGAAAGCTTTTTTTTAAGAGTTGCTGATGGCTCAAACATTCCTAATTCTTCACTTTGACTTGTGAGACATATCCAAGGATTCGCTCTACAAAATTCTGATAAGCAAATTATAAATGAACTAAGTCAGTGGTCCTTGAAATATGGCTCCCTAACCCCTGGGAGTCTCTGAGATCTTTTCAGTGTGGGCACGAGATCAAAATAATTTTCATAATAATACTAAGTTATCATTTGCCTATTAAAATGCTCTTCTCTTTTCCAACTATATATCTGTGTGAGGCCAATTTTTCTTTAATCAAAATAATCTGTTAAAACAGATTGAATGCAGAAGTAGTTATGAGAATCCAGGAAGGCACTAAAGAGATTTTAAAAAATTTGTAAAATAATTCCATTTCTCTCTCTAAATTGCTTTTGTTTTGGAAAGTATTTATTTTGCATTAAAATGTTAATTATGTGAATATTTAATTAGTTGGTTACTGTTATTTTAAATTAATTATTTTAAAATTTTCTCTATTTTAATTTCTAATAGAGTAAATGTTGATAGCTATGGCCCACATTTAAAGAAAGTTCTTTGGGATTCTCACTAATTTTTAAGATTGTAAAAAGATCTTGAGACCAAAAAAATGTGGGAACTACTAGAGTAAAGGAGTAGCATATCTAAAAATGTACCTTATCTTTACAAGTTAAGTTGCATATGACTTATAAAGAGGATTTGCTCTCACAATATCCCTATATCAGGAAAGAATCTATGTAGGGGTGTAAGTGGTAAATATTTACCAATATTTTAATAAAACATGTTTTAGATTTTAATCCGCATTATTAAAATCTTTTTCATTGTTTCCTTAAGTCTAGATTGGTGCTATCAAACTCAAATAGAAACACTCCATATATTGACTTAGAAAAACACAAATTAACATGATCTATGTTGTATGATATTTTTATTTATTCTGTTGAACATTTCCCAATTGCATTTTAATCAGTTTCTGCTGCTTTGGGAGGGCCTCAAATTTGACACGTCTGATCTAGGCAGTCAACTGTACAATAAATCAAACACTTATCTGTGTAGCTAGTTGATTTCTGAAGTGTAAATGCTCACAATGAAAATTTAACAACATCTCTTGTGAGTTGGTAAACGCTAGCTCCATCACATGTCTGGGTGTAACCCAAGCACCATCATTCATTCTGTTATCAGTGATGCACCCCCATCTGCCTAATGTTTCTTTGCTGTGTTCGTCCTGTGTTGCTGAGGAAGACTGTGCCATCAGAGAAATGATGCCATGACTTGCACTTGACTTTGTTTTGAGTGAGGGAGGGCTGTGCAGGTCACCAGCCGCATTTCTCCTCCAGAGTCATCTGAATCCAGTGACCACATATTCATCAGCATGACTGCTGAACATGTATGCATACCTATTGCTCATACCTAGTACTTGTACCTAGACCTTGCTTTCTTTGTCCAGCTGTAATATATCATCACCAACCATGACTTAGCATTTACCCTGATGAATAATTACCTTGCAGGGCTAGGATATATGCTGGGTTCCAGGAATTCAAAGACAAAATCCCTGCCTTCAAAGAGTTTACATTTTAGTTATAAGTTACAGGATATTTCAATAGAAAAAGCAGCAGATTAGGAGGTTTTAATTCTCTCTTTGAGGAAGTTCCTTAACTCTCTGGACCTCCAAGGAATTTATAATCAAAGAGGTCAAGGACCAAGCCTCTCTATCTACAAATGAGAAAACTTAGATCTGTGGAGTGAACTGATTTTCCAAGGTCCCCAAGCCTCTGTTTCCTCATCTGTAAAATGATGTCATTAGACTGGATGATCTCTTAGGCCCCTTCCAACTCTAATAGTCTGGGGTTCCAGAGGCTAACTAATAACACGAGGCAGCAGACGTTCCGCGCCAAACAGTGACTTAGACATTAAATGATTCCAGAGCTCAGAGGAGGGAGGAGTGGCTGTTAGCTGGCTTATAGGAGGCTGCAAAAGTATGTGGGGCCCAGGGTTGGGGAGGGGGAGATATTGAGGTAGGCCTTGAAGGGTAGGGTGACTTAGATGAGTAGGAAGATGACAGGGCTGATTATTCCAGAGAAGTCTAAACCTCCCAAAGGTGAGAGTGCACATCATGTTGAGAGAAGCGGCAGACAGGTTGTATAGGGCAAGAGTGGAAAATAAGTTTTAAGAGGGAGGTAGCAATGGTGTCAGAGTATCAGCAGTATGGCATGGTGGGGAAAGCACCAGACTTGGAGTCCTTGGTTCTAATTCTGTCTCTGCTTCTTACTCCCTGAATGACCTTGGGTAAGTTACTCCCCCTTCTCTCAGTTTTCTTGGCTGTAAAATGAAAGTGTTGATCTAGACTCTGGATCTCTACGTTCCCTCACAGCTTTAAATCCAAGGATCCTGTCATCCTAGTTCAGGAGATAGGGCATGTTTACTTTAAAAAGTAAAGAGTCCATTGTTGAGTTTTTCTCATGGTTTCTCCCATTCATTTTAATTCTTCTATGCAACATGTCTAATGTGAAAATGTGTTGAATAAGAATGTATGTGTAGAGCCCATATAAGATTGCATGGCATCTTGGCGGGGGGGATGTAAAACTTATTGTTGAAAATTGAAAATAAATAAATCAATAAATTTGAAAAAATGAAAATGAAAAAAATAATAAATAATCCAATAAAAAATAAATAGAAAAAAAGTAGAGTTCAAAGAATGGGCCAGATTGTGGAAGGCCAAGCTGAGGCATCTGGACTTGATCTGACAGGAGGAAGGTCAGCTGTGATCTCTTGAGGACATGGTAGAACAAGAGTGCCCCAAGCTTTCAATGGGACAAGTTATTTCTCTGTTGATATTGTATACGTCTTATAGATAAGGGCATTCCTGGGACCTCTGTCGTCCATAACCAGCATTCCTTAGGGGGTAGCAGCCAGTGGTCCCAGGCTTGAGCTCCCACCTACCTCTGAGAAAACAGGGAGTTGTAATCCAGGCCCAGAAGGGTTGCGGGACTTCTTGGAGTGGAGTGGGTGGAAGGCCGGATGTGAGAATGTTCCCAGGCAGGCCAAGCAGCTGCGGCTTATCTGCAGTAGGTCAAAGATGAAGACGGATGTTTCAAGGGTGACATCCTGAATGAGTGTGTTTGGGAGCTTACAGAGTCCCTTGGGGATTAATGACATGCCATTACTGGGAAGCCACTGGGAAAAGTGTAGCATTCTACACCATGGGTGGAGCAGGCATAGAACATGAGAGCCAGAGTCAGGGAAAGAGGATGAGTTTCAAATGATTGGGGGGAGGGAAGGGAGGAATATGGCTAAGGATCCTTCACTGACAACTTTTAAAGACCAGAGCCCTCTTCAGTTACTCTTATCCAGGAGATTAAGATATAACCAGACAAAGATTTATGGAAAGTATTTCTGTCTGTGTGTGGGCTGGCTGAAAAGTCTATGTCCCCATCTTCCAGCTTGTGCTCCAATGCCTTCATGAGGATGGGGGTCCGAAGATACTCTTGGTGGTTGGTATCATGAACTGAGGCCTCGTCTTGACATAATTAGGCCCAAGATATTTTCAGTGAGGAAATGCTCAGTGGAGAAGTGGTATAATGAATGGCATTGGGCACACGTATGATGGGAAAAGGAAATGGGGAATGGTCATGCTGCCAGAACAAGATGACAGATGCTATGTTGGTATCCACAGAGTATCAAAACATCTGAGATGGGGAGGAAGGGAAGGATGATGGGAAAGCATAGATAAGAGCTTGGCAGGATGAGAATCTATAGATGAGATGTAAATTATGCCCTTAGAAGGAGTACCCATATCAGTGAGATCATAGATAGGCTATCAAAATATTCAAAAACTAAACTCAATGAAGCAGACTTGTAGTATAGTAAATATATGTGTGCATATATACATATACATATGTACACACAGATTGATGACCAATAGACGATAGATACAGTTATAGTTTAGAGCAGATTTTCTAAGCTTTTTTGGTCAGATCCATGAAAACATCATTCATCTTTTTCTTAGATTTTTTTTGGGGGGGTATCTAGACCAATGCAGTGAGAAAATCCATTGGATTGGATTCTGAATATTGGATGTTGGAATCAAAACATCTGAAGTCAGATCTTGGCATTTCTGCTAATCACCTCTATGACCTTAGGCAAATAGCTTTTCTAGATCTCAAGTTTTCTCATCTACAAAATGAGACGGTTGTACCAGATGACTTCACTTGTAAAGCTATGGTCTTGTGAATGATGTTTTGAAAGATAATTTGGTGTTTCTTTTTTTGTAAAAGAATGTTTAAATAAGAGCAAATTATTATTAAAACTCTCATAAAGAAATGTTTTTCAAAAGTTTCCAACAATAGTCAGGGAGAAATTTATCTAAATGTTTAGTTTCCTCAATCCATTATTGCCAGTGACTAACTGACTGACCACTTTACATTCATATATACATACCTACACACACATATATATATATACATATATATGTGTATGTATGTGTATATGTTTATATATACACATGTACAAATATATGAATGTATATATGCATGTGTGTATATGTATGTATGTATATATATATATATATATATATATATTTGTGAGTACGTGTCTGTGTGTGTATTTCCTTTGCTTCTTTTGAGCTTCCTAAAAGCCTTTTTAAAAAAAAATTCCTATTAGCAAGACTATCCTGGGAACAAAAAAAAGAGACAAGATCATCAGTTTAATGTTATAAGAAAACTTGGTAGTCATTAACTTTGACTCCTTTGATTTATAGCTAAAGAATCTGAGGCTCAGAGATATAAAATAACTTCCCCAAGTTCTCACAAGTAGTATCATGGATTGTAAGATGAGAGGTTTTGAACTGGAAGGGACAACAGAGGGAATCTAAGCAATTTCCTCATTTTACAGATGGGTTCCTGAGAGATGATGAAACTTATAGAGGGTCAAAGGATTTAGAGCTGGAATGAACCTTTGAGGTCATGTAGTCTAGAGATTCTTAATCTGTTGTCTGTGAACTTGATTTTTAAATATTTTAACAGTATTTTTTAATTCAATCAACAAAACTCTACCTTCTCTCTCTCCCACTTCTCCCTTCTTTCCTCTTTCATCAAGAAAGACCTTTATGAGACAAATCTGCTATGAAGGTTCGCCTCTCTCACCCTCCACCATTTACCTGCTTCTCTCCTAATTTTAGCTACAATGGTTTTATTGGTGCAAAAAATTAATTTTATGTAATAAAATTTGTTGATTTTACCATCTACAGTTCTCTATAGGCTTTGTATGGTCATGAATCCTTTGCCTATCCATAGATTCATATTAGTCCTTAGAAAATGCTTACAGGAAATAGAAGAATATGACTTCCTTGCCCCATTCAAGTGATACTTTTGTCATGAATTTTCCCCATGGAGTTTCTATACCTTAGAAGGCATAGGAGGTCACCCCTATTTCTGCACAAAAGTACCAAATGATTCTATTACTTAAGATTATAGGATCAGGCTCAGAACCATGATGGCAGAGTACAGGTAACAACTTAGCTGAACTCTCCCAAAAAACTAAAATAATGTATCAAATCAAATTTGGGAGTGGCATAGCACCCCAAAAGAGGTCAGGATGAGATATATTTCCAGCCTAAGAAAAATTAGGAGGTTAGCAAAATAGGTCTGTGACACTGGGGTGAGAGCCAACAAGGAACACAGATGGTGGCAACACCAGTGGTGAGCCTTGTAGGTGGCAGTAGTGAAGCAATAGTTTCAGGAGCTTGCAGCCCAGAGACAGTAAGGGGGACAAGTGATTAGAAAGAGATTATAAGGGATCTTTGGCTGGCAATGGGTGCAAGGCCTGGCCCTGTCTGGCAACTCCATTGCCCATACATAGTTTAAGATTATAGTTCTAAGGCAGAGAGGTACACCAGCAGCTGCAGAGGAGCAGGGCCCTTCTGGGATAAAGGCCAGAATACAGAGCAAGAAAACACTGACTGCACCTCTACTCAGATCACATTACATTTGTATTAAAAAATTTTCAAACCCCTAGAACCTGCTCTGAAAATAGTCATGCCAAAGATCCTGAAGCTTAAGACCCCATCCCCAGGTGAACAGAGACCAAGTTTAATATAGAGTTCAAAGCCGAGAAATAGACTGGGAAAATGAGTGGAAAAAAAATCTGATCATAAAGAGATACTGTGATGACATGAAAGATCAAGCCACAAACTCAGAAAAAGACATCATAAAAACAAGTGCACAGTGGACATAAATCCAGCAAGAATTCTTGGAAAAGTTAAAGAAAGAGACAAGACTGGTAGAGGAAAATTGGCTAAAAGAAATGAGAGTGATACAAAAAAAACTACGAAGAGAATTAAAATTCACTGAAGAAAATAACTCCTCAAAAAACAAAATTGGCCAAGTAGAAAAAGAAGTACAAAAGCTCACTGAAGAAAAGAATTCCTTAAAAATTACAATTGCACAAGTGGAAGCTAATAACTACATGAGACATCAAGAAACAAGAAAACAAAGTTTAAAAAATGGAAAAAATAGAAGAAAAAATAAAAAATCTCACTGGATAAAAATTGACTTGGACAATAGATTTAAGAGACATAATACAGGAGTTATTGGATTACCTAAAAGCCATGATCAATGAAAGAACCTCGACATTATATTTTAAGAAATTATAAATGTTAACTACGCTAATATCTTAAAAGCAAAGGATAAAGTAAAAATAGAAGATATACCAATCACTACCTAAAAGAGAGCCCAAAATGAAAACTCCCAGGAATTTCATAAATTCTAGGGCACCTAGGTCAAGGAGAAAAGATTTTAACCAATCAGAAAGAAATAATTAAAATATTGTGGAGCCAAAGTCAGAATCACACAAGATTTAGCAACTTCCACATTAAAGGAGCGGAAGACTTGGAATATGATATTCTAGAAAGCAAAAGAACTGGGACAGCAACCTAAAATAATCTACCAAACCTACCAGTACCATCTTTCAGGGAGAAAAGTGGAAATGTGATGAAATATAAGATTTTCAATTTCAAGTATTCCTGATGAAAAAACAAGAGCTGAAAAAATACTTAATTCAAACACAAGACTCAAGAGACATATAAAAAGGTTAACATGAAAGAGAAATGATAAGACACTAAATAAAATTAAACTATAATTCCTAAGAACTTAATCATTATTAAGTCAATTAGGAGTCCACATAGACAGAAGACATGGGTGTGAGTAGATTATATTGGAATGATATCAAAAAAATAAAGGAGTGAGAAAGAAGGATAGATTGTGAGAAGGAGGAGGAAAGGAAGAATGGGGGGAAATAATCTCATATAAAAGATATGTGTAAGGAAGAGCATTTATAGAAAAAGATGAAATGAGAGGGGTGGCAGGCATAGCTTTAAACTCATTCTTATTAGAATTGGTTCGACTATATACCTATGTGCGCACACACACACACAAATATAATGTACATAAAGAATACACGCACACACACACACACACACTCACCAATCTATCCTACCCAAAAATAAAATAGGAGGGGAAGGGAATCAGAGAAAGAGGGAAGGAAGTGATAAAAGAGCAGGGGGTGGGGCAGATTAAGGGAGGCAGTGGTCCAAAATCAAGTAGACTTTTGAGGAAGGACAGGGTAAAAAGAGAGGGAGAAGGATAAAAAGAAGAAAATAAGACAGAGGGAAATATAGTTAGTAATTCTAACTGTGAATGTGAATGGGATGAACACACCCATAAAATAGAAGTGGATAACAGGATGAATTAGAAACCAACATCCAACAATACGCTGTTTATAAGAAACATAGTTAGAATAGAAAGACACACAAGGAATTCAAGCAAGGGGCCAGAGCAGAATCCATTCTGCTTCAGTTGAAGTAAAAAGGCAGGAGTAGCAATGATAATCTCAGACAAAAGAAAAGCAAAAGTAAACTCTTTAACTTAAAAGAGACAAAGGGAAACTGGATTTTGCTAGAAGATACCATTGACAATAGAGTAGTATCATATTTATTTATATGTGGACATACACATATAAATGTGCATATATAATATATATGCATGTATGTATGTGTATATATACATACAAATATATACATGCATATGTATATTTGTGTGAGTTGTTTGTGAGTGTATGCATACACATACCAAATGGCAGAGCATCCAAATTCTTAAAGGAAAAGTTAAGTGAATTATAGGAGGAAAGGAAACAGCGAAACTATCCTCATGAGGGACCTCAACTATCCCCTGTCATAGCTACATAAATCTAACTATAAAATAAATAAGAAAGAAATTAAAGAGAGAGATGGAATTTTAGAAAAGTCAGACGTGCTCTACTTCTGGAGAAAATTGAATTGAACTAGAGATGTTTCTTAGCTGTATTTAGCACCTTCACAAAAGGTGATTAGGGTGTAAAAGCCTCACAAACAAATGCAGAAAAGCAGAAATTGTCCATGCATGCTTTTCAGACCATAATGCAATACAAATTTCATTCAGTAAAAGACTTGCAAGCATAGATTAAAAATTAATTGGAAACTAAATAAGCTAATTCTAAAGAATGAGTGGGTAAAAGAACAAAGCATAGAAACAATCAATAATTTCATTAAATATAACAATCCAGTCAAAGCAGTACTTTGGGAAAATTTTATATCTCTAAACACTTACATCCATTAAAAAAGAGAGAAAGACAAGATTAATGAATTTGTTATGCAACTTAAAGAAACTAGGAAGAGAACAAATTAAAAATCACCTATTAAAAACCAAAATAGAAATCCAAAAAAATCAAATGATAAAACTAAAAATAAAAAAATAAATGAACCAATGAATGAAACAAGAAGCTGGTTTTATGAAGAAAACCAACAAAACAGATAAACTCTGGTTAATTTGATTTTTAAAATTTGGTTTATTTGACATTTTTTTATTTTGTTTATCTATAAAATAGATAAATGGTTAATTTTATCTTTCTTTAAAGACGGAAACCCAAATGGCCAGAATCAAAAAATAAAATGTGACTACACCAGCAATAAAGATGAAATTAAAGCAATTATTAGGAGATATTTTGACAAATTATATGCCAACAATACTTTAATCTAAGTGAAATGGGTGAATATTTATAAAAATACAAATTGCCCAGATTAACAGATGAGGAAATGGGATACTTAAATAACTAATTTGCAAAAAGAAATTGAATAAACCATAAATGAGCCCTAAGAAAAAATTTCCAAGACCAAATGGATTTACAAGTGAATTCCACCAAATATTTAAAGTACGGTTACTTCCTACACTATATAGACTACTTGAAAAAATAGGTATAGAGGGAGTCCTACCAAATTCCTTCTATGACAAAAATATGCTTTTGATACTTAAACCAGGGAGCACAAAAAAAGAGAAAGAAAACTACAGACCGATTTCCCAAATGAATATTGATGCAAAACATTTAAAATGAAATACTAGCAAGGAGATTACAGCCATATGACTAATATGGAAATATATTTTGCAAGATTTCACATTTGTAATTGATATCATATTGCTTGCTTTCTCAATGTGTTGGGGAGAAGCTGAGGAAGGGAGAGAATTTGGAGCCCAGGGTTTAAAAAAAGAAATGATAAAAATAAATAAATAATATACTTTAAAAAAGGATTAAAAAAAGGATTAAAAAAGGATAAGAAATTTAGAAGGAACCTCGGAAATCACCTACTCTAACTTCTTCCAGTTGAGGAAACTGAAGCCCACAAAATAAAATGACATCTCTAAGGTGATACAGGTAATTTGTGGGATGGCAGTAATTTGGACAAAGGTCTTCTGAGTGTCATGCTATCCCTTGTTAATTGCATTGCTTTTAAATATAATTAAGTCTTTAAGCATAAGTTTTTAGATGTGAGGAGATGGTAATAACCTGCCTATATGTATTCAATTAATTCAAGGTCTAGATGAATTACATCCTAGGATGAAGAAAAAAAACCTGGTGGATATTATTATTAAGTTATTGACATTGATCTTTGAAAGGCCTGGGGTGGGGGTTGGAGGAGGGTGGGGAAAGATGGTATGGGAGTAATAAAAAACAAAATGTCCTGATATCCTTTCGAAAGGGAAGCATATTAAGCCTACAAACTTTAGGCTAGCAATCTTTAACTTTGGCAAAATTCTGGAATGGATTATTTGAGAACATATTAAGGGGATGAATTGTAAACATTACAAATGGATTTGGAATACTTTAACAGGATTAGATGACTAAGGGCCTACATGGCTGTATCAAGAACAGACTATACCACATCTTTTGTAACTGGGTTACGTGATCAGGGAAGGTTGTCGATATAGGAGGATACCTGGATTTCATCAAAGCATTTGACAAGGGATCTTTCATGATACCCTCAGGGATAAGATGGAGAGATAAAGATTAGGTCTTAGAGCAATTAGAAGGATTTGGAAGTGCTTGAATGAACAGATGCAATGAGGAGTCATTAGCTGGCTCACATCAACTTGCAGGGAGGTCTCTACTAAAGTGTCCCAGGCATCTCTCCCTAGCCTTGTGCTAGGCAACATTTTTATCAGTGATATGGCTGAAGACATGGATAGCATGCTTTCCAGATTTTAAGATGACACAAAACTGGGGAAGGATAAGTAACATGATGGATGGTTAGAGTTAGGATCCTAAAAGATCTTGAAAGTTTAGAAATCTAATAAGATGACTTTTTTTTAAGCGAGCAAGAACCAGGAGAATGATTTGTAAATGGATAACTTTATAAAAAAAACAAATGCATCTGAAAGCTATATGAACTCTGATCAATGCAACCATCAACCATAATTCCAAAGCACCCGGGATGAAGAGTGCTACCCATTTCCTATCAGAGAGGCAATGGATTCAATACTCAAAATAGAACCTACATTTTTTAAATGGTCAATATGGAACTTTGCTTTGCTTGACAATGTGTGTTTATTATGTGGAGTTTCCCCTTTTTTTCCAGTGGAAATAAGTGGGGTAAATGCTTGTTAGTTGGCCAAAGAAGTAAAATTAATTTAGAAAAAACAAAATTTAATAGAGATTAGCTCAAAAAATCGACTCTACATACACAAAAATCGGGGGGAAAAAGATTACTAGATATTCATGTGAAAATGGACGGTTTTAATGTACTGTGAACACAGTGTGTGTTATAACATGATTTGGGAGCCCAAAACCTGGTAGTGTCTTGCCTGTTAGAGATGTGATGCCTATAGAAGAAGGAGAATAAATTCACTGTTCAGGTCAGACCATATCTGAAGTATTGTTTACATTATGAGCATTATATTTTAGGAAGGTCCTAATAAGTTGGGATATTATCAAAGGAAGGTAACAAGAATGGTGAAGGTACTGGAGACTGTAAAAAGAAAACAAGAATAAAGCACTTATGAAGAACCCTAAGCTCTAACTATACAAAGAAAGGCAAAAAAAATAGTCCCTATCCTCAAGGATGGTAGGAATGGAGACAAAATGAAATTGTATTGATACATACAAGATGGATAAAAATTGGATGGAGTTAATATGAAAGGAGAAGGCTTTAGCAACTGAAAGGAATGCAGAAAGGGCACAAGACTTAGGATGCACATGGTAGCTATCTGTCTTCAAGTATCTAGAGTTTTTTCTTGTAGAAGAAGGCTGACATTTGTTTTGCTGGACCCCAGAGTAAAGAACTAGGAACAAAGAGTGGAAGTTACTGGGGCTTCCTTTAGGTTTGATGAAAGAAAAACCTTCCTAATAATTAAACTGCCTAATAATCAATCAATCAATCAATATTTATTTATTAAGCACTTACTATGTTTCACTGTGCTAAGGACTGGAGATGCAAAAAGAGGCAAGAGGAAGCCACAGGAGTTTATTAAGCAGGGAATACCATGGTCAAACTTGCATCTTGGGAAAATCACTTTAGTGACTGAATGGAAAGGGGATTGGTGTGGGGGGGTGACTTGAGGAAGTCAAACACCTCCCCTTGCCCCCCAGCAACTTTTGCATTAATCAAAGTGTGAAGAGAAGAGGATCTGCACCAGAGTGGTACCAGCATCAGAGGAGAGAATAGGACATGTACTAGAGATGTTGCAAAGATGAAATCAACAGCTTGGATATAGGGGGTAAGAGATACTGAGGAATTCAGGATGATCCCTAGGTTGAGAGCCTAAGGGAAGATGGTGTTGCCCTTTACAATAATAGGGAGAATAAGTTTAGGGGATGGAAGTAGTGAGTTCTGTTTTGGACAAGTTGAGTTTAAGGTGTCTACTGGATATCCAGTTTGAGATGTTGGAAAGGCAGTTACAGATGTGAGATTGGAAATTACCAAAGAGAAGAGGAAGATTTGAGAGTCATCAGCATAGAGATGATAATTAAATCCATGGAAGTTAATGAGATTACAAGTGAAGTAATATAGGGAGAAGAGAAAAGGACCCAGGTCAAAACCCTGATGGTTGAAAGATGATCTGGAGGAAGATATAGCAAAGGGGACAAATACGGAGCAGGCAGATAGACAGGAAGAAAACCTAGAGAGAAGACAGTATCAAGGTGGAGAGACTGATCAACAGTGGCAAAGACTTCAGAGAAGCCAAGGAGAATGAGGACTGAGAAAAAGCTGTTGGATTTGGTCACTAAGACATCAACATTAACTTTGGAGAGTGAACTCAGTGGAATGATAAGGTAGGAAGGCAGATGGTAAGGAATTATGGAGAAAGTGAGATAGGAAAAAGTGGAAGTACCTACTGTAGACTTTCTTTTTGAGGAGTCTTGCTACAAAAGGCAGAAGAAATATAGAATGATAATTAGCTAGGATAGAAGTTTATTTTTTTCAGACAAGGGGAGACATGGGCATGTTTTTAGGCAATAGAATATGAGCCAGTAGAGAGGGATTGAAAGAGTAGGGATGACGGAGGAGGCAATCTGTTAGAGGAGACAGGATGGAATGGGATCACTTGAACAGATAGAGGGACAGCCTTGGTAAGGAGTAAGTCCACTTTATCATGTGAGACAGGGATGAAGGAGAGAGTGATAGAAGACAGGAGACAAAGAAGAAGGGAGAAAAGAGAATTCATGGTGAGTGGTTTGAATTTTTTTCTGTGAAAAATGAGACAAAATTCTCAGTAGAGAGAATGGGAGAAGGGGAGCCATGGAAGGTTTGATGAGGGATGAAAAGGTTTAGAAGAGCGACTATTAAGAGTGGAATCATGAGTTGATGAGGTAAGTATAGTAAGATTCCTAGAAGTAGCGAGGGCCCAGTTGAAGTTATGTGTTATAAATTTGTAGTAAATACAGTCAGAAATGATTTTATGCGTGATTTTCTATATCTTCATTAATCTGCACGTGTGCAGAGGACACAGATGGTGGGAGTGATCCGAGGCTGAGACTTGGCTGGGCATAATTGATGATGTAATAAGAGGACTAGGGATTTGGGAAAAGAAGATAATGCAGAGTTGACTTTGCTAGCGTAGGAAAGATAACCTGGGAAAGAATTGAGGGATCAAGGGGCTGGAGATCACAATGAGGAGGAATAGGCTTATGGAAGATAAGGCAGAGGAAGAGGGGCAAAGCTAATAGATAATGGTCCGTTAAGGATATTTAAGAATTTTTGAACATGGAGGTGGTCCATAGGTGAGTGATGGCAAGATTACAGGTATGCCCGTCTTTGTGTGTGGTAGAGGTAGGGTAGAGGAATAGCTAGTTCATGGGAGGTGAGTAGGTGGAGGAACTGAATTGGTAGGGTATTTGAAGGGCCATGTATAAGAATGCTCATTATTGAGTGGTGGGGACCACTGTTCTATCCTCAAAGTGACAGGTGCACCTGGAGATTGGAAGCCTGAAGTTGAAGGAAGGGTTGTTCTTTTTTGCACTGGAAGTTCTCCACATCCCACTTGGGACATCGGACTGGCAGCCAGAGGTAGAAGATGTCTTGTGCTAGTATAGATGGAAGTGATTGCCTTGGGGCAGATGGAAGATTCCAGGCCTGGCCTCAAGCAGGTTTTCCTCAGGGGCCCTAGAGCACTTATGGTCCAACAGTAGAAAGGACTGCCTTTGGAAGCAATGAGATTCACTTGGCAGAGATATCCAAGAGAAGGCTGGATAACTGTTATCTTGGGAAGTTTTAAAAGAGAAGACTCTGGTTTCTGTATAGTTTGGATCAGATGGCCTGTGAGGTTCCTTCCAACTCTGAAGCTCTGTGATTCTGAGAAGAGAAGTCTATATTTTAGACATAAGATATCCTAGAATATTCTGTATTACTAGAATGAGTGCTTTGCTATACTCCCATGTTCCAATAAATCTTAAGAGAGTGGCCCTAGGATCTTTATCCTGGCACATGAGTTATAAATGGGTCAGCCTTGACTGTCAATGGTCATGATTTCCAGGTTTGTTTGTTTTTTTTAAATTGACAAGACAAAGAATTCTTTGTTTTATTTTTGTTTCCTGAAAGTGAATGACAGCAAAGATTTATCTGCCTAGGGCTAACCCATCATAGGTGCTCAATATATAGGTTTAATTTAAAAGAGCATTTTTCCATGTGTGTTAAACATTGAACCTTTTCCATTTATTTTTTCTCAGTGATAAAATTTGATCAGTATGTACTTTGAGCTTTCCCAACCCACTTTACCCCAAATACTTATATTATCACTGCTGTGGACGGCCCCCTGCTTCAGATTATTTAGTGCACACTGCAGAACAAAATGTGTGTATTTTTCTTGTCCATGGGTCATTTCATTACCACATACCTAAACAGCTGGAAAGAACTGACAGTCAACGCTGGTAATTCTCTCTCTCTCTGTGCGATGTTTGCATATGTCTCTCTGCAGTAATTTAAAGACCAGCTTGGGGTGAATGCCCATTTACCAACTGCCTATTAGCCTGAATTCAACTGGATTTGTGTGCTGTATGTTTAAATCATCTTTGCCTCCTTGATTTTCTCAGTCATTGAAACTATGTCCATGCTGAAATAAAAGAGAATATTGATTATTGCATATTAGCTGTCTTTACTCCAGAACCAAAGTTCCAAGTTTTAATGGACCAGGTTCTGGCTTTGGCTATATTATTCATTTCCCATTGGGAGTATCAGAATTTGCCTAACTTTGCTTCCACAAAGGATATCTTTCTCGAAAATCAGGAGTTGGGTCATGTCTAGATTTCTACAATTTAGTAATATTGACCATTTAAAAATAATACTAGGAATATGTGTTGGTAAATGTTTAACTACTGACTTTCTACCAAATCGTACTTTTAAATTAACATTTTTTCATCACTTTCTTAAGTCTTGACAATCTACAAAACTTTTGCCAGTATCTGAGGTATAAATGTTCACAATGAAAATTTATCCATCGACTGAGTTGGTTTGAGCTGGTTACAACATACCCTTGAATAAATTACTTTTATATAGTGTTTTAAGGTAATGCAATGGATTGAGTGCTGGGCCTAAAGTCAGGAAGACTCATCTTCATAAGTTCAAAACTTGTCTCATACACTTACTAGCATGACCCTGGGTAAGTCACTTAACCCCATTTACGTTAGTTCCTCATCTGTAAAATAAAATGGTGAGGGAAATGGCAAATCATTCCAGTATTTCTGCCAGGAAAATTCAAACTGGGGTCATGAAGAGTCAGACGCAACTGAACAGCCACAAACAACATTAAAGACCATCCATTATCCCGTACTGACCCTTTGAGGTGAGAGCCATTTTTCTCCCTTTTTATAGAAGGAGAAAATGAGACCCAGAGAATTTAAGTGACTTGCTAGTTTCATACATAATGATACAGCCAGTAATCATGCAGTTTGTAAGTCCATAAGGTAAATTTCAAACTGAGGTCTTGTTAAGAGAAAGACTAACAACCCCCACACAAATACCAGCGTTAACATAACTTTGAATGTTGGATAGACTTGATTTAAGTTCACAAAATGCAAAGAACTGGCACCTGATCCCATAAACAAACCAAGCATTCCTCCTTCTCTTCTGGTTTAACTCATCAACCTAGAACATACTCAATTCTCTCTATACTTAGAGTCCTTACCGGATGAGGTCTCTGAAAGAGAAAAAGATTCAGCGTTGTGAGAGAGCCGAGCAATGCACTGTGCCAGTGAAAACAATCTCTCAGAAACCTGAGTCCTCCAGACCAAAAGGAACCCTACTTAGAGAGTTAATTGCTTTCCCTGGACATGTACAGTCCATACAACTCATGGAAGAACAAGCTCCAGATTAGGTTTTCTTCATCATTGTCTCACTTAGACTCCTCTTTTCTGACTCTGGCTCCCTCTTGTTCCAGGAATTGATATACCGGCTCTAGGACACTTGGTCCAAGAATTCCTCTACTAATATGAGAATTCCTCCATCACTCCACCATGATTTTTTTCTCCATAATTTAATGTAATTAAATTTAATTAAATCAAAAACAAGAAGAGTTAAGGGAATATATAATCCACATTTTCAAATATTTTACGTACTGTCAAGTAGAAGGGCAATGAGACTAATTCTGAGTGGCTCCAAAAGGCAGAACCCAGAATCAAAGGGTAAAAATTCTAGAGAGGTAGATTTCAACTAAACATAATAAGAAATTGAGAAGTAGTGTAGTCTAGTAGCTCAGGTTCAAGTCTAACCTCTAACACACACTGGCTATGTAAGCATAGGTAAGTCATGTATACTTTAAGTTTCTAGGCAATTGTCTCAGATTATATATGGCAGAAAAAGTACTAATCTATATTGGTAGAGGAAGATTCCCCATATGGATAAAAGCACAGATCTAAATTTCTTCAAATGCACACATTATGAAAAGTTTAATTTGTCCAACAAGAAAATAGATGAGTTCACCATCATTGAAAGCATTTGAGCAAAGTTGACCACTTGTCAGAGGGATATGGTAGAAAAGATTCATTTTCAGGTAGGAGGTGATTGGATGATCAAATAATAAGCATTTACTAGGCATCTATTATACACTACACTTCTGTTAGGCATTAAATATAAATATAGTATTTCATAAACTCAGGGGGATGTCTTTATCCTGACTCTCCCTTGCACTGATGAGTAGGTTCCCTGAATATCTTTCTGATGCTCAGTTGACTCAAACCCCTATTGCAGTATGTTCTTCCTAATATCATTGGAGAGCTATAGTTGATCAGTACATAAATGATACCTTCTAGCAATTAGTGACCCAGTTTGATTTAACCAATTAATACCAATTCAGTTTTTACAAAAGGATATTTATTGAGAAAAGATAGCAAATACAAATACTTCCCCTTAATATCTGGGGGCATGATCTCCCAATGCCACCTCAGTCTCTGGGGAGAAATAGCTCAAACTTAAAAGAGTTTGAGTCTCTACAAGAGTTCATCCTATCAAAGTCACTTCTCAATTCACCATGGTTGACTGACAAAGTGTCTCCCCAGTGGAGACTCAGAGTAGTTCTTGGCTGGCCACAAACTTAGGCCACTAGACTTTGGCTTGAATACCTCTAGTGGCTTTCTCAACCCTACCTTTCAAAACTCACAAGGTTGAAGCCTAGTCCAATCCATCTCCAGAACTTCTCCCCCTGAAGCAGGAAAGAATAGGTGTGATAAGAATAAAAGCAACCACAGGGCCATATGTTCATGGCTTCCTATTGATGTAGGTGGGTAGAGAAGGCCCCTGGCACTGGCACAACCTCTCTCAACAAGGGCAGAGTCAGGAGCTATCTAGCAGCTCCACGATAGTCTTGTAGGTAAGAGAGAACCCAAGGCTCTTCTTCTCCCCAGTAGTCCCCAGCAGGCTCTCCTTTTTCTCTCCTTCCTCCTTCTCCACCACCTCCTATTCTCACTAGATACTAGGGAAAGGGAAAAGAGGCCATTCCCACATGGTTGCTGAGTCCAAATTCAAGGCAGTTCCCCCAGAATAGCCTCACTGTTCTGCCCTTCCTGGCTTCCTTTTGCACATGATTTCCTTGTAACAAGAAATCCCTGCAATAGAAATACCAGGCTAATCTCAGGTTATTAGAAAGATGGAAGAGTTTGAACATTAAGATGGAGGGCTAAAGATTTTCTCTGACCCCCATGACTTCTCAAAACTTTCCAAAACAGAAATTATGTGCCCAAAATAAGGCAACTTATTTTTTGTTATATTATATATTATCATATTAGAATCAATATTATTATACAGCATTTTATATTATATATCTCCATAGTAGACAATAGAAACCCAAAAGAAGGTTATAAAAAAAACCACCAAGGGGCAAGGAGTAGAGCAAAGATGGCAGAGTAGAAGCATGGATCTGCTCAAGCTCTCCCCCCATAATCCTTAAAATGCCTGTAAAAAATGACTAAACAAATTTCAGTGTAGCAGAAGACACAAAATGACAGAGTGAAACAGATTTCCAGCCCAAGACAATCTGGAAGGCCCACAGGAAAAGTCTATTGCACAGGGCTCAGATAGAGTACAGTCCAACATGGGCCATGTAGGTGCAGATGGGACTGGAGAAGCCTTCAGGGAGCTAAATCATGGGCATCTTCTGTGGTTTCCAGATTTCTCAACCCATAAATGCCAAAGACAGCTTCAAAGGTCACTGAGAAAGATCTCTCACCTGGTCCTGTCCCAGCCCCAGGGTGGTGGCAACCACTGTGGCAGCAGTGGCTGCTTCTGGAGCTCTTGGCCTACAGACAGTGGGGGAATCAAGTGTCTGATTTGTCAAGAGATCTGAGTTCTGAATGGTGGTCTTGTGGTGAGGAGAAGCACTGGCATGGTGGAGCTGGTGGGTGCTGTGGAGATGAAATTCTACTTGCAGTTGCAGTGCAGAAAAGAGTCTTTGTGGTTGCTCACAGATTAGAGTGTAGGCCAGGAGAGGGGTAAACAACTCTCCCCTGACTATGCCACTTTGGACAAACTGAAAGCTTACAGATCTCTAGAGATATCTTAGAGAATAGCTGCAAAAATTCTCTGAAGCCTGGTACTTGACAAAGGTACCTTGACAAAGGGCTCATAAATCAAGTTGAATGAGAAAATGTTGAAAAGGGAAAAAATGAGACTTAAAAGGTTACTTTCTTGGTGAAAAGGCATTTTCTTCCACCCTTTCATAAGAGGGAGATCAAAGCATACAACCATATGAAGACCAAAGCATACAATTAGAGGAAGACAGCAAGGTCAAGGTTCCTACATCCAAAGCCTCCAAAAATATATAAAATGGTCTCAGCTGTTTACTTTTTCATGCTTCTTCTCATTCTTGTGTTTGAAAGTCAAATTTTCTTTTCAGCTCTGGTCTTTTCATCAAGAATGCTTGAAAGTCCTCTATCTCATTGAAAGACCATATTTTCCCCTGAAGTATTATATTCAGTTTTGCTGGGTAGGTGATTCTTGGTTTGAGTCCTAGTTCCTTTGACTTCTGGAATATCCTATTCCATGCCCTTTGATCCCTTAATGTAGAAGCTACTAGATCTTGAGTTATCCTGATTGTATTTCCACAATACTGGAATTGTTTCTTTCTAGCTGCTTGCAATATTTTCTCCTTGACCTGGGAACTCTGGAATTTGGCCACAATGTTCCTAGGAGTTTCTCTTTTTGGATCTCTCTCAGGTGGTGATCGATGGATTCTTTCAATACTTATTTTGCCCTCGGGTTGTAGAATATCAGGGCAGTTTTCCTCGATTATTTCATGGAAGATGATGTCTAGGCTCTTTTTTTGATCATGACTTTCAGGTAGTCCCATAATTTTTAAATTGTCTCTCCTGGATCTATTTTCCAGGTCAGTTGTTTTTCCAATGAGATATTTCACATTCTCTTCCATTTTTTCATTCTTTTGGTTTTGTTTGGTGATTTCTTGGTTTCTCAGAAAGTCATTAGACTCCATCTGTTCCATTCTAATTTTGAGAGAACTATTAAATTCAGTGAGCTTTTGAACCTCTTTTTCCATTTGGCTAATTCTTCTTTTGAAAGCATTCTTCTCCTCATTGGGTTTTTGAACCTCTTTTGCCAATTGAGTGAGCCTATTTTTCAAGGTGTTATTTTCTTCAGCAGTTTTTTGGGTCTCCTTTACCAAGATATTGACCCGATTTTCATACTTTTCTTGCATCTCTCTCATTTCTCTTCCCAGTTATTCCTCCACCTGTCTAACTTGATTTTCAAAATCCTTTTTGAGATCTTCCATGGCCTGAGTCCACCGGACATCCACCTTGGATGTCTGGGATACAGAGGCCCCAACCTCCACGTCTTTCCCTGACAGTAAGAATAGTTCCTCATCATCAGAATTGAAAGGCGGGAACATCTGTACCCCATCAAAGTAGCTTTCTATAGTCTTATTTTTCTTCCCTTTTCTGGGCATTTTCCCAGCCAGTTACTTGACTTCTGAGATTCCTCTCCACCCCCGTCTAGATCCGCCCAGCTAGTACTTGGGGTCTGAGATTCAAATGGGCTTTCTGCGGCAGGCGTGGCTGCTATTCAATGTGAGATTAAATTCTGGTGCTTGGGTGGGGGCAGGGCCACCTCCCAGGCTCAGTTCCCTCAGGGACTTTATGCAGAGACCTTCAGTAATGGGGCGGGTGGGGGCAGGGCCGTCTCCCAGGCTCAGTTCCCTCAGGGGGTTTATGCAGAGACCTTTGGTAATGGCCCTGAACTTTTGCCTGCTGCTCTGGGAGTCCCAGGCCACCGCTGCTCCCTCTGCCACTGCCTCTGCCGCTCCCTCTGCCGCTGCCTCTGCCGCTGCCTCCCGAGGGGGCCCAAGTCATGGAGACACCCCACTCCCCTCTTGGCCAGCCCAGACGTCTTGCTCGCTGACCTGTAGCATCTGTGGGTGGAGTGACCTTTGTGGCCACCGGAGAGTCCATCCCTGAAGCCTGCTCAGATCTGCTCCTCTGGGGCCGCGCAGCTAGGGCAGCACAGGAGTGGACTCCATTGTCCAGAGCACGATGGACCCCTGGGGATGGCTCTCTAGGGCTCTCTGGAATGGAAATCTTTTCCACTGTGTTTCTGCGTGCCTTGCAGTGCTCCAGAATTTGTGGGGAGCTCTTCTTGCAGGAAATATATGGGCTGTGGGTTCGGAGCTAGCATATGTGAGTCTTTCTACTCTGCCATCTTAGCTCCACCCCCCTCTCCATTCTAATTTTTAAGGAACTATTTTCTTCAGTGAACTTTTGGAACTCCTTTTCTATTTGGCCAATTCTGCTTTTTAAAGCATTCTTCTCCTCATTGGCTTTTTGGATTTCTTTTGCCATTTGGATTAGTCTATTCTTAAAGGTGTTATTTTCTTCAGCAATTTTTTGAGTCTCCTTTGCCAGGCTGTTAACTCATTTTTCATAATTTTCTGGCATCACTCTTGTCTCTCTTCCCAATTTTTCCTGCACTTCTCTTGTTTTTCCAATCCTTTTTGAGCTCTCCCATGGTCTGAGACCATTGCATATATTTTTGGAGGCTTTGAATGTAGATGCCTTGAACTTGCTGTCTTCTTCTGATTGGATGCTTTGCTCTTCCTCATCCTAAAGGATGGAAAAAATACCTTTTCACCTTCTGTAGTCTTATTTTTTTCCCTTTTGGGGCATTTCCCAACCCATTACTTGACTTTTGAGTCCTTTGGCAAGTGGATGGTATACTACCCTAGGCTTCAGAGGTTTTGTGCAGCTGTTCTCTGATATATCTCTAGGGACTTGTAAGTTCCAGTTCCTCCAAAGTGGCATAGTCATTGGAGAGTTTTTTCCTCCTCTCCTGGACTATGGTCTTGTCTGTGAGCAATCAAAAGCATGCTTTTCTGCCCTGGAACTAGGAGTATGATTCCCTCTCACCAGCCACCACCAGTTTTTCCATGCCAGTGCTCCTCCTCATCCCAGGACTGCCACTCAGGACTGAGACCCAGATCAGCAATTTGATTCCCACAGCGTCTTTAGGATGAGAGCTCCAGAAGTGGATGCTGCTGCCTGCAGTGACTGGGGCTGCTGCCTGGGGACTGTGTTGGGGCCCAACCATACTCCCCTTCACTTAGATGAAAGAGCTTTCTCACTGATCTTTGAAGCTGTCTTTGGCATTTCTGGGCTGAGAAATCTGGAAATTGCAACAGTTTCCCATGATTCCACATCTTGAAGCCTGCTCCAGTTCTGTCCATGCTGCACTCCACTCTGAACCCGGTGCGATAGACCTCTCCTGTCAGCCTTCCAGGCTTTCTTGGGATGGAAACCTGTTTCACTCTGTTATTTTTTGGCTTCTGCTGATCTAGAATTTGTTAGAGTCATTTTTACAGGTATTTTAAGGGCTATGGGGAGGGAGAGCTAGAACAGGTCCATGCTTTTACTCTGCCATCATAGCTCAGCCTCCTGGAATACAAATTCTTGTGGAAATGGATGTTGAAAATTGAAAAATAAATAGTTATATATTAAAAAGGGAAAAAAATATGATCCTTTGTCTGTTTTGTGTTCACTCAGAACCCTGTCCCCACCACCAAGCACACTGTCAGCAGCAAAGATACACTAGCTGACCCAACCTATGGGATTGCAACAAAACCCAATGCTGATCCTCTCCTACCCTTTTCCCAATACTTTAGAGATCCAAGTTCCAGGTTGTAGAAATTTTCTGGGGTCTCGGTGGCTAGATCCTCAAAAAATATTCTGAACTGTAAAATATCTCTGAGGGAAAGTAAAGGAACATAGAATGCCAGGACAAGTGTCTAGGCTTGAAATGGAGGTCAACCTTACACTATAACCACTCCTCCCAGATAAAAATAATAATAATAACAGTCCACATTTATATAGCACTTATTCTGCACCAGGCACTATGCTAAGCTGTTTATAATTATGTCATAGGATCCTCACAACACCTGAGAGAGGCAGGTGCTATTTATTATCCCTGTCTTACAGATGAGGAAACTAAGATCAAATGACTTCCCCAAAGTCACACAGCTGGCAAGTGCCTGAGGATGAATTTGAACTCAGGTCATCCTGCCTCCAGGATGGGAGTCTATTCCTGGGGCTCTATTCACCACACCTGTCCAAACTCCAAACAGCAAAGATCATCTTGGACTGCAACAGAACCAGTGTGGCAAGGCTATCCACTTCTAGGTCAGAGGAAGTAAGAAGGGACACCTGAACATAGTGTGTTTGGGGGGGGTGGGAATGTGGTGCTCCATTAATGATCAGGGAAAGAGTCCAGCATCTAACTAAAGCTAGTTCTGTTCCCCCCACCACCAAGAAATATGGGGCAGAGATCTAGAAAGAGGTTCAAAAGGTGGAATTTCAAAAACTAATGAGTAAGACTAGGGGAAATAGAGGAGGTAAAGTAAGAGTGTATTCAAGTAACTTGGACAGCGAGGAGAAACCTGTTATCTTGAGATCACATGTGGCCCTCTAGGTCCTTAAGTACATCTCTTTGATTGAATGCAGAATGATAGATTGGATAAGAAAACAAATAAAATCTGTTGCTTACAAGAAACACAATTTAAAAAAAAACAGAGGCATACACAAAATGAAACTGAGGCCATGAGAAAAAATATTTATGCATCAAATGAATCCAAAAACAGCAGGATCTGAGATCATGCCATCTGACAAAGCATTATATTGTAAGAAACCATAGACAACATACCAATATTAGTAATAAATTTGCATGCTCCAAATGCATTGACATCCAAATTCATAAAGGCAACATTACTCGAGCTATAAGAAGAAATAGACAGTAACACAAGCCTTATAGGAGACTTCATTTTTGGAGAGAAAGAAGCAACAAGGAAAATATGGAGCTGAACAAACTACTAGAGAATATAGAACTAAAGGACTTATGGCACTTTTTAAATGGAATTACAAAAAAAATGTATATTTCTCAGCAACACATAGAACTTTTACAAAAATTGATCATATATTGGGTTCTGAAGGCATTGAAAAAAACATGTAAAAAAGGCAGAAATAGCCAATGCATCCCTCAAAAACAATAATAAAATAAAAATATTAATTGGTTCAGGGACCACAAACAAAAGACCCAAATGGAGATCTAACAGTAAAATAATAAGTGGATCAAAGACCAAATCATAGCAACAATTATGTGAAAGAAAATTACAAGGATAAAACTATGTATATATGTGTGATATACATATATATATCATATGTATGTATGTGTACACCTACAAATATATTTATAGAAAAAAGATGATTAATGAACTGATTATGCATTTAAAAAAATAGAAAGCCAACAAATAAGAAAACAAAATAAATACAGAAGAGGAGATATTAAAACTTAGAGGAGAAATAGATAAATTGGAAACCAAAAAATCAAGGAAATGATAAATAAAATGTAAAGTTAAGTTCTTTGAAGATACAATAAAATAGTTAATTTAAGTTAATTTAATTAAAAGAAGAGGGCAGTAAACCAAATTCATAAAGTAGCAAATGAACAAGATAAAATCACAATAAAACCAGAATAAAAAGAATAATCAGAACAAATTATATTCAGTTATATGCCAAGAAAATAGGACACAAAAGAAAGGAAAAACTGCCTTCACAAATATAAAATACCTGAACTACAGGAGGCCAGACAGATATTTTAATAATTCAACTTTAGAAAAGAAAATAGATGGAGCTGTAAAAGAACAAGAAAAGGGAAAAAAAAACATTTCCTAGCTCTGATAAATTCACAGGAGAATTCTACCAAACTTTTAAGGAACAATTAATATCCTTACTTTACAAAATATTCAAAAAAATAGAGAAATAGAGAGAAAATTATAAGCCAATATCATTCATGGATATTGGATCAAAACTTTTAAACATAATCCTGTCAAATAAACTCTAGAGATTTTATCCAAGAAATCATTTATTATGACCAAGTGGGATTTATACCAGGAATGTGAAAATGATTCAACATTAGGGAAACAACCAACACAATTAATCATATTAAAAAACCAAACACCCAAAAAATACATGATTATCTCAATAAATTTTAAAAAAGCCTTTGTCAAAGTACAATATTCATTTATGCTTTACAAAATCTTACAAAGTAATATTACAATATTTTTAATACCATAAGAATTGTCTATCTACAATCTAAAACAAGTATCACAAGTATAGAGATACACTAGAATTTTTCCCCCAGTAAATTAAATCAAGGCTGCTTACTTTTTCCTACTATTATAGTTCTGGATATGTTAGCAATAGCAATAAAACAAGAGAAGGAAATTCAATGAATAAAGATAGGTAAAGAAGAGATAAAACCAGCCTTATTTGTTGATGACATGATGGTATACTTGGAAAATTCTGGGAAATCAGCAGTATTAATCAACAATAACACTGGCTAAGCTGTGTGTTATAAAATAAACCCTCAAAAATTGACTACATTCCTATATGATAAAAAACAAAATCTAAAAAGAAAACATAGAAACAGGAATCCCATTCTAGATAAGTACAAAATGTGTAAAGTATCTGAGGGGGAGGAAATTGGGGGTTGGGGTGTCAATTCACCAAAGCATAGAGAAGATTTATATAGATTTAATTCTAAAGTACTCCTTAAAGAAATAAAGAACAACTTTAATAGTTGGAGAAATATCCAGTGCTCATGGCTAGGGTATGTCAATCTAATAAAAATGACAATACTACCAAAGTTAATTTATATTTTTAGTGCTATCCCCAAAAAATTACCAAAGGAATACCTTATATAACCTGATAAAATATTAACAAAATTCCTTTGGAAACACAAAGGATCTGGAATATCAAGGAAAATGATGAAAAGAAGTAGGGATGAAGGAGGAATAGCTCTTACAGACTTCAAACTATATTATGAAAAAGTAATCATCAAAATCATCTGGTACTAGTTAAAAAATAGAGAGATAGAGCAATGAAACAGACCACACAAGGGAGAATCAAAAACAGTGGATTTCAATAACCCAGTATTTGATAAAAGGAAAAAAAAACTAAATCACCTTAGCAAGACCTCTTTATTTGATTTTTTTCAACTATGGGGAAAACTACAAAGCAATCTGGCAGAAATGAGGATTAAACTAACACTTTACACCATATTGTACAATTTATTTTAAATGGACAAGTGACCTTAATATTAAAGCTCATACAACCAACAAAGTTAGAAGAGAAGTGCATCATGTTCCTCTACCGATTATGGATAGTAGATATATTCTGAACCAAGTAAGAGATAGAGGCAATTACAAAATATAACATAGATAACTTGGATTATGAAACCAGAAAGCTTCTGCATAAACAAGAATAATGCACATAGGATAGGAAGGAAAGTTACTGAAAGGAAAAAGGACCTGTGTATCATGTTTCTCTGATAAAGGTTTGGTATCAAGATATTTAAACAATTCATAAATATAGATGACTAACAGATAAGTGACCAAAGGAGAGGAACAAGTAGCTTTCAAAAGAATTGTAAATTATTCACAACCCATGAAAGAATGCCCTATATCACTAATTGATAAGACAAATACATATCAAAACAACCCTAAAATTTCGTTTCATACCTGAAAATTGACAAAGATGAGAAAACATGAGTCAACATTGGAGAGGCCATTAAACTCTAGGCACACTAATACATTGTTAATGGAGCTATAAAATGATACAAACATTTTGGGAAGCAATTTTGAATTATGAAAATAAAGTGACTCAAATGCTCATAGCCTTGGAACAAGAAACTTCATTACTGTGTTTATACTCCAAGGAAACCCACATACACAAAATATTTATAGCAGCATTTTTTTTTGTCATAGCAAAGAATTGTGAAGAAAGTAAATGCCTATCGATTGAGGAATGGCTAAACAAATTGTGACATGGATGTAAAGGAATATTACTGTGCTATAAAAATATTTATGTGATGAACACGGAGAATGGAAAGATCTGCATGAACTGATTAAGAATGAAGTAGGCAGAATCAAGAAAACAATATCCTAATGAATATCTGGTCCCTGGATTCAGATGGCTCTGGAGGAGAAGGGAGGCTGGTGATCTGCACAGCCCTTCCTCACTCAAAACAAAGTCACGTGCAAGTCATGTCATCATTTCTGTGATGGCCTGGCCTTCTTTGGCAACGAAGGAAGAACACGAACAACATTTACGATGACTACAACAGACATGGAAGGAACACACACACATACACGCACACACACACATACACGCACACACACACACATACACGCACGCACACTCATACACGCACACACACACACACACACACACACCCTAAAAATGAATGTAGCAAATCTACAAAGATCAAAAGCGACTCAAATGAAAAGATATGAAAGGACACCCCCAATCCACTCTTTTGTGAAGGTAGGAGATTTAGACATTGCACATGTTTTCAGACTTTTTCAATGTATCCATCAGTTATGTGGATTTTTTCCTCTTTTTCTCTTTTTTTTTGTCTTGAATAAATATTATTTGTGATATGGTGTATCTCTGGGAGGGGCAAGTGGTGGGATACTGGAGATAACTATGATGAATTTTTTTTAAAAAAGACCAATAAAAGTATATTTGAAAAAATAAACAAGTGATTTAGGTTTCCCTAGAATACAGGCTTACCTCCAGGGAATGAAATCCATATTTGTCTGACGCACTTCTCCCTCTCTATCCTCCAAAGTCTTTTCTCCCCAGTGTCTATTTGTCTTTAAAACAGAAGCCACAAGATATACCCCAGAGGTGAACTAACCGTGAGTCATATATCAAGTATTCACCTCCATGAATTATCTGTAAATACTAAATCTAATCTTAGTCACCATTTCTGTAAAAAAAAAAAAAAAAAAAGGCAGACTAGGTTAGCTCGTATTATAGAACTAATCTTATCAAAGATATTCCACACCTTAAGTTATCAGTCATGCCAGAACAAAGTCTTCAGTGAGGAACAGTGAGAACTTTGTGTCTTCTATAGGGAGACATCTGCAAGGTCAGAGGAAGAACCACAGACCTTAAAACAATTAGGATGTGCCTATACACAGCCATTCTGTACTATTTGAGAAACTCTAAGAGACACATTTCATAATGAAAGTAAAGGAAGACCTATTTATAGACAGTGAGATCTAGGTCCCATTCTGCTATATTCCAATCCACATTTGCTTTGAATACAAGATGCTATATACACTACTGACCATTACTACCAGACCAATTCTCAGAAGCTGCTATGATGGAGTCATATAATTCTTAATAGGTTCATAATCCCTATGGATAATGGAAATGGACTTTCAGTAGTATCAGAGCAAAATACACTGAAAAAAAGCAATTGTGAATTAGTCTGGTGAATCTCAGCTTTTTCTTAATGTCTCACTGCATCAGAATGGTTTTCTTGTACCCAAGAATACAACTTCAGTAGGGTTTGACTGTGTCTTCAAGGTATCTCTTCTCACTATATCAAACTATAAGAAACTTCAAATTCAGGAGACAATGGAGTCACCTGCTTAATACCACAGCTGTTTACACACACACACACACACACACACACAGTGCTAATTTGACTCATTTGACCTGAATCAATGATTAATTCAATCAAATCAATTAGCTGATTGGCTCATTCATTTGAGCAGGTGTTCAGCTCACCCGACTAATCAATTTAGTCAAAATTGATGTGAGAATAATGGTTGTTATATGCATAGCCTCCAACCTTCAACCTGTTTTTAGGTGAGGTATTTCTCTTGTTTAAAGGCTTCTCTTCACACTCCCCTTCCACATCCTGAACCACTGTACTTTTTCTAGTGTCTTAGTGCAATCATCTGACCCTATCATGATTTTAAGTTGAGCTGGCATTTATTTCTAAATGAATCCGTTATA
Source organism: Bettongia penicillata ogilbyi (assembly GCA_023548195.1). Taxonomy (NCBI): domain Eukaryota; kingdom Metazoa; phylum Chordata; class Mammalia; order Diprotodontia; family Potoroidae; genus Bettongia; species Bettongia penicillata. The sequence goes on along the minus strand of JAJHZJ010000481.1, from coordinate 236,249 downwards.
GCAATTCAACTTTCAATTAGTCGGCATTATCCATCAGGGAGACAAACAAAAAGTTCCCTCTTCAAGTCACTTGTAACCTAACCGTAACAGGACATTCTGGGGAGCAGCTGTCTAGGTTTTTCTCCACAAGCACACCAGCTCTCTATCCCATGGGTCACCTCCATGCTGTACCCTCAGAGAGTAGAGTCTGCTTTAAGAGCAGCGCTGATCAATAATAGTCCTGACCCCTTCCCTGTGTATTCTGGGTGTCAAAGAGTAGTCATGAGGATGAGCAGGCATGGATGAGTTGAAAATCACATCATAGATCTCATTACATGATCTTTCCCTCTAAGCACACCTCTCTTCCTGTTTCTGTTGAGGACACCACCATCCTTCCAATCACCTGGTTTCACGACCCAGTGGATACCCTCAAGTAGCAGCTGCCAAAACTTCTCACTTCTATCTCCACGACATCTCTTGTAGCCTTCCCTTTCTCTCCACTCACACAGTCAGCATCTCAATTCTGGCCCTCATTGCCTCTCATTAGACAATCACAGTGGCCTCCTAATTGATCTCCATCTCATCTCTCCCTGTGTCAATCCATCATCCACTGCGGTATTGAAAAGATTTTCCTTAAAGCACAGGGATGATCCTCTCCCCCCTCCCTCTCTCCCTGTCTCTGTCTTTCTCTCTCCCTCTCTCTGTCTCTGTCTCTCTCTCTCTCTCTCTCTCTCTCTCTCTCTCTCTCTCTCTCTCTCTCTCTCTCTCCCTCAGACACAGACACAGACACACACATATCCTGACTTAATAAATCTAGGGTTTCCCTATCACCTCCAGGATCCAATACAAACCCCCTGTTTGTCACTTACAGCCCTTCACAACATGACTGCAACCTCAGATTCATATTATCTACTATTGTCCGTTGTATGCTCTCCTATTCTGGCAAATTGTCCTCGTTGTTCCTCTCTTCTATAAAATACAATTGAAATATTCAAACATGAATAGGATTTTAGATCATGATACCTTTCATTAAGTAGAACCATCAATTCAGAAAAGCGAATAGACTTTTTCACGTATTCAAAATGTTCAGTTGAGTTGAAATAAGAGATACTTAACTTTTGCTTATTTCTGCGTTATTCTTGGTGACTATCTACACACAGAAAAACAGGGCTTGTGTTCAAAACCCATTACGTTCACTGACTTATCATCTATTATTTAGTGATTGCAGTGATTTCAATTTTTAAAATGTCTTTTAAAAAAAGAAATTTATAGGCCTGACTTGTTACATAGGTAATATTAAAGGAATGAATAATTACTGATAATAATTATTTACAAGTTTACTCTGTCCCCTAGGATATTTGTGGAGACTTTTGTAAATAAAATGAGGCAGAATCAATCACATTGCTCTCCAAAGCAAAATATTTTTGCATTAAATAAGTAAAATGATATTTGAATATACTATTTATTTTTTATGGCATCTTTTTATTTTATAATGAACACAAAATATTCAAATAGCATATATGCAATTTATGAATTATACACATTATATACACATGTATTTGTGTGCATATGTGTGTATGTATGTGTGTGTGTGTGTGTGTGTGTGTGTGTAGGAAGAGCACACCTCCCCAGTTCTTTTCTAATAGGTGTCAATCAAAATCTTTAGAAACAACTGGTCTAAAAGTCACCTTCACAGCATCTTGCCCATCCTCCGTCTTCAGAGATTTTATACTAAGTCTATTCCATGTAGATGGTTGTTCCCCCATTACAAATTTTCTACAACTTCCCTTAGTAACATGTGTCAGAGCTTAAAAATTCTTCCTGTTGTGAAGCACATCTTCGTACCTGACCTAAATCCGTTCTGATGTCATGTGACTTCCATTCTTCTTGCTCTGTCCTTGAGAGAGGAAGAGGATTATGGTCATCTTAGAAGTGTATTTAAGATGTAAATTTGTTCTATTCCAAATGACAAAATGATTTAAACCTTGGTTTCCTCGTATATAAAATGAAAGGCTAGGGCTAAACGATCTGTATGGATATTTCCCAGATCTAAAGTTTCTCATCCTTCAGATTAAAAAGAAGTGCTTCCAAATGGAAGCATCTTGGACATCCATCCCTGGGACACAGTAAGCTACCAATAAATGTTAAAATATCAAGCATTATGTCATATGCTTTTAGAGAGAATTTGGAGAATTTGAAAAGCAAATGGGATTTGGCATAGACAATACCTCCTGCTGTCAGTAATAAGCCCGTAGGGTTCCTATGAGCCCAGCTTCTCCTCCTGCCCCTGAATACTTATCAGTTGGAGGAAGGAATCCTTAGTCACAAGGTGAGGCTATAATAGAGTCTCTGTCTGTTCCATTACTTTCAGAGAACCTAGGGAATTTGCATTCTCTCAGAAGTGCGCCAGATCACATTTTTATGTTGAGTCAGGAAAGCAGGATGATAGAAGTTTGCATCCTACAGCTGGACCTGAATCCAAATTCAGCTCTGCTGTCTTACCTGGGTGATTGAGTACAAGTCACTTAATACCTCAGGGTGGTGGGAAGGATTAGTTTACTCATTTATAAAATTGATTGGGGGAGGGGAGAAGTTGGACTAGGAGACCTTTAGCCTCTTTCCAAGACTTTAATCTGTTATCCTATGATTGCCATGTTACCCACCATGGTGGTCATGGTGATGAAATTTTCAACCATAGCACCTCCCAGTGATCATCTTTAGAGTCATAGTGGTATTGGGGTATTTGTCAGTGGAGGTAGTAAACACACTGTATGCACACATATGTAAATAGTGTGTGTGTATGTGCATGTGTGTACATGCATGTGTGTGACCTGTGATTTCATGGGTACAGGGAACTCCCAAGTGAGGAAACTCTATCTTCTAATGCAAGTCAATTCTCTTAACTGAATTGCAGAGCCAGAGATTAGGACAGAGATAAAAACAATGAGTCTGAAATCACTGATGTTAGCACGAGTGCATCTTTAACCTCACCAATGAGGGATTTTTAATATGAATACGTGTGACATTCATAGAGACAACTATAGTAAGAGGTAGCCATGTTATAATAGCAGACCTTGAAGTCAGGAAGACTTGGGTTCAGATTTTATCTCTGACATGCATCTGGGCAGCTACTGGACATAATTGTGCTGCCAAGTAACTCCTTAGGACTATAAATCTTAAGATTCAAGATTTAAAGTAAGAGTAGGGAGCCATGACAGAGGAGCAGTCACAAATTGAGTCTCCATGCCCTGCCCCTCTAAAACAAAGCCCCTATAGGTCATCTCTAGTTGCTTTGATCTTTATTTTGCCACTGGACTCAGGTGTCTCTGGAGAAGAGAATAAGGTTGGTGACTTTGCACAGCCCTGCCTACTTAAATCCAACTCATTTTAAGTCATGGCATCACCTTCCTGATGTCACTGGTCCTCTTCGAGAACCAAGGACAAATAACAATTACCTTTAAATAACAGGGGCATTCATTTATGTAACACTCGATGTTTTCCTTAGAACAAACCTGAGAGATAAGTCGTATGTTACGACGCCCACTTTACCGATGAGAAAGCTGAGCCTCAGAGAGTTCCCTGTCAAATAAATGTTAGAACCAGGACTTGAACACAAGTTTTCTGCATGCAAGCCTAGCTTTCTTCCCACTGACCATGACAAAATCCAAGGTCAGATCATCAGTTCCCTTTATGAGTCTGCCATTCACCTAGAATAGTACTTTATATACTCTCAGTAAAAGTCATTAACCTACTGACTTTCAATAGAGAAAAGCAATACAATGAGATCTGACCAATTCTGTTTATTGTTAGCAAGCCTGGTAAAAGATTTGAGAAGGAAAGGTTATAACTACTGGGATCTTGAAGAGATTTCCTGATTACCTGTGAACTTTATCTATCCCAGCTGCTCCCTGTATTTGATTAATCTGTCATGGTCTGTCTTCTAAGCCCACTGGAATAATACATTTACATTTTGACCACATGGTGGGAGAACAAAAACTACATCCAGAAGAATACAGATCAAAAATGTGCCCTCTCTGAAAAGGACTGCATCTCATTCATTCAACATTGTCTTCATTACCATTCATTCAAGCATCACTATCGGTATCATTGGAGGATGTCAAGTCTGCCAACATTGGAATATGCTGCTCACATCCATCATGATAGCTTTTTTCTCTGCTCATGTCTATGAAACCCAGGTGATTTTGTCATGCTACTTTGAGGGACAGATGTAAGAAGGGAGAGAGGGAAGGAAGAGAGAGATAGAAAGAGGGAGAGGGAAAGAGAGAGCACTGTTTGCCAGGAGTTGATCTTTGTCTCGGATGGATTCATTGCAGCTGAGTTCAAGAAGTATAAATCTATGTTCCAGAATGTCACTGCTTCAGCTCAAGCCCTAAAAAAAAACAAAGGAAGATAGAGGACTCAGAAGAGGAAGGAAGTGAAAATCTCTCCAAAAGAAAATACAGATGTTCAGGCTAAGAGTCTAATCATTGTTCCCATTTGACACTTGTTTAAGTCCTTATGAGGTCTGGACCTGGTGATGTAGTTTGGACTTAATTTTCCAGTGTCTTTGACAAGAGAGTGAAAAGTTGACCTTGCTTAACAACTTGTCCTGTATCAGGGAAATGGGGATGAGGTGGGAGTGGGGAGTATTTAGAAGGAACCATGAAGGTCTAGTCTCATTTTATTTAGTTTTGTTTTTTATTAGAACTGAGCAAATACACATATACACATAGGTATATATGCGCTCTCTTCTACAGGAAAAAATGGCTCTATATTTTACTTTGAAATTTTCCATGCTGTTAATCTTCAAAATAAACCAGTGCCATGAATGACCATATTTTACAAAAGTCATTGGTCAGGAAAAAAAGAGAGTTTCACTAGCTAGGTATCTGCATGTGCTCTTAGGAATATGTTTATAATATCCAAGATTCATTTCCAGGGGCATTCATTGAATTCCACTGGAGCATTGCTTACATTATTGGAAATGGGAAATTTTGTTGCCACTTGGGCCAGTTCATTTTCAACCTTCTACATCCAAAGACACATGCAGAAAATTAACCCCTAGAATGCTTGCTTAGAGTCTGGTTTTCCGTTGAATTCAGTTCAATTGAGGTGGAAAATGGACTTGTTATAAAGCTTCCAGTCTGGGTGTCTAGATAGCATGGCGATAAGCCTCACATAAACACAGAGAGGGTTGGAATTCAAGTTACCTTTCTCTGTGCCTCCTTTCATATACAGTACGTGTCATGGACAGACACCAGTGTCTCATTACATGACCACCCACAGAACATTACCCAATGGGACATTCTTCTGGGAAAAATTAACAGGAATGCCATACCACATGACTGCCTACCTAACCCATTGATTCCATAGACTTACTGGAAAAAATGGCCCAAGGCTCATGGTAGCTTCTACATTCTAGTCCAAAGTTTTGGCTGGTGGACATAATAAATAACTCTATTCCTAAACACACTCCTCAGCAAGAGGAGACACATACAGATGTCAATCAGTTGGCCTCTCTGTTTGTTACTCTTCCAACTTCTCCTAAGTGAAGGATTTTCTCAGTCTAGTCATTGAACAACTCCTTATTTTGGTGTCTAGGGCTAATTTTACAAAATTCATAAAATGTTTCCTAAAAATAAAGTAACTTGGAATTATGCTAGAAAAATGACTAAAATCTCCACACTTTTTGACCCAGAGATCCAACTGATAGGCATATGCCAAAGGCAACAAGAAACGTCTCATATGTGCCAAAATATTCATAGCAATACTTCTTGTATTAGCAAAGATCTGGAGATAAAGTAGACATCATCAGCAATTTTCATACATAAATATAATGGACTATTACTAAGCCCCAAGATGAATATGAAGGATACAGAAAAGTAGAGGAAGATATGAAGGGATGCAAAGTAAACATGCCCAGGAATTATTTATATTACAACAATATAAATGAAATAAATAGCAACTGCAAAAGTCCAAATTCTATATAGTTATGATGGCCAGGCTTGGGCCCAGAGAAGTGAAAAAATAGACCTTCATTCCTTCTCTGGAGAGTTTAGAGCATCATCTATATTATCAGATTCCATTGATATTTTGCTTAATTTCACTAAACTGCCCTTTCTCTCTTTTTTTTAATTCTTTGTTAAAAATAATAAGGTCTCTTGGGAGGGAAGAGGAGAGGAATGCAATATGGAAATGAATATAATATGACAGAAAGAAACACAGAGACAAGAAAGAAAGAGGAAGGGGAGAGAAGTGGAGGGAAGGGAAGGAGAGGAAGGGGAGAGAGAGGAGGGGAAGGGAGGGGAGGGAAGGGAAGGGAAGGGAAGGGAAGGGAAGGGAAGGGAAGGGAAGGGAGGGAAGGGGAGGGAAGGGAAAAGAAAGAAAGGGAGGGAGGAGAAGGGAGGGAAGGAGAGGAGAGGAGGGGAGGGGAGGGAAAAGGAGAGGAGAATTCTAGAAGGAAAAAAGAGAGGACTGGAGGCAAAAAAAAAAAAAAACAACCCAGAGGATTACAGGTACGGGATATTTGTTCATGCAATGTCCCAAAGATTTATAATGACTGGTAATCCATATCTCAACATTCTCCCCTCAGTGAGTAACAATTAATGACAGAAACTGACACTAACCACAAAGAACCTTGCAGTTAACTGGCATGGAAACTTGCCATTTTCATGAGAAAATTGAGTTAAGATAGTAAATTGCTGCTATTACTTTTCAGGAGTTGGGAAGGCAACACTATTGAGTAGCTAAAGCTGAGCCAGTAAAGTTGAATTGAATGGAACTGAATTGTGGAAAATCTTGAGCAAGGCTTGACTGGAGAGAGATGTGAAAATGTTGACTCTTCTCTGAATTTATCCATGCTTTGGACCTGACAGTTGGGTGTCTAATCATGGAATTACAGATATGGAGCCAGAAGGGAACTTGGAAATTATCAAGTCCAACACCCTTATGTTACAAATGAAAAAGCCAGTACCTCAAGATTCAAAGTGACCTGCCCAGGGTTATACAACTCGTGTTTGGGATAGCCTTTGAATTCAATATTTCCTGATTCCAAGTCTAAGATTCTGTCCACTTCTCTCTACTGCCTCCCAAGGATGAGGTCTCTAAGGTGGGAGAGGGAGGAGGAAGATTCCACCCTCTTCCCCTGACTCCCCCTCTCTATTTTTCCATACTGTGGCTGCCTATGTGAGATCATTTTACAAGCATACTTGAACTAAAAAATAATTAAAAACATGAGCAAATCTGATATGTGAAGTCTGAAAAAACTGTACACCCCTCACACTTTCTTTGCCTTATAGCTGATGTGGTGCTGGAGACATATTGAAAAGAAAATGTGGAGGCAGTTTGTGAGTTCTTCTGCTGAATGCAGAAGGGACCCTGGTAAGCTAAGTCATCTTTAGAAGAACAGGAGGTGCCGATAGAGTAATTGTGTTTACCCTTCCAGTTTCATGACTTCTATCTTATAAACATTGTTTTGCATTATTGGGCTCTCCAATCCTTTTTTTCATCTGATGTTTTACAAATATTTTTCTAATTGCCTGAGACAGTGTGGTCCAATAAAATTAAATCGACTTTCTGTTGAACTTGTTTGTCTGATCTATTGCCAGGAGTTGTATTCAGCACACTTGGGCTGTCTTTCATTCTGTCTTTCGGTTTTCTGTCTCACTCTCTCCCTTTGGGCTTCTGTCACCCTCATGCTTTCATCTTTTCCTTCCATCCTCATGAAGACCTATCAAATTTTGTCTTTCCTTAAATACGTGTGGTTGGTTTTTTAAAAATAATTTGTGAATTTTTAAACTTTTTAAAACATTTCAGCCAATCCAAAGTCTCTACCACTTATGGAAACATATCACAATTTCAACAAAAGAGGCAGGATGACAAATTAGCCAGTGCACAAGACGAGGAGAGGCAAAAACCCAGAACTCCAATCTCTGTTGGGGCACTTGCTAGTTGCGCGACCTTGAACAGTCACAACCTTTTGGAGCTTTGGTTTTCTCATCTCCAAAGTACAAATTACAATACTTTCCCTGCCGATTTTCTGATGTTGATAAAAGGAATGATAAGTATAGGATAATAGAAGAGAAACTGAGTCAGAGCTAACATCATAAGATTTTCTTGCTGGCAGGAACTTTGGAACCAGTCAGAAGATGTTGCTATGAGCCTTGACTCAGATGCTTACTTAATGTGGAACACTAGGAAAGCTACTTGAACTCTGAACCCATTTACCATGCTGCTTACCTCTCAGCTTCAGCTAGGTGGTACAGTGAATAAAGTGCTGGATTTGGGGTCAGGAAGAACTAAGTTCAAATCCTGCCTCAGACACTTACTAGCTCTGTGATTCTGGGCAGTCACTTAACTCTGCCTCAGTTTCCTCATCCGCCAAATGAGTTGGAGAAGGAAATGGCAAGCCCACTCTATTATATTTGCCAAGAAAACCCCAAATGGGATCATGAAGAATTAGACATGACTGAAATAACTGAACAACAAATTCTATCTATTTTTTAAGGAAAACTTTGCCTCGGTGTGTATATTTAGAGTTGAAAGGGACCTTTAAGATTATCATATCTTACCCCTTGCTTTTACAGATGAGAGAATTGAGACCCCAAGAAATTAAATTGTTTGGCCAGGGCCTTACAAGTTATGAATAATGAAGGCAGAATTCAAAAATAGGTCGTCTGACTCTACACGCAGAACTCTTTCCACTACATGGTTAGTGTACTTTATGCATTTAAGTTATCGTTACAATTCCATTGAACAGTCACAAAGACAAATTCAGAGAGGAGGTGGCTTACTCAAGGTTATGTAAGTGACAGAGCCCAGATCTGAACCTACTTCTTCTGACACCAGATCCAAAGCCTTATTTCCCTGACACGACCTCCTTTGAAACCTGCAACAGGGCTGTAGGAAAGTAAGGTGTTATTTTTACAAAGTCACTGGGAGAGGTAAGCCAACTACTTAGAAAACAAGAGCTCCTGGAATAATCTTATTGTTTCACTTCTGGAAGCATTTTACTAAGCACCTCCAGGAAAATAACAAAGCAAATAACACTGGCCTACCACAGGGGAACAGATACAGTATGTGATCAGTTAGCTGCAACCCACAAATAAACATAGACCAGCAAGCCAGCAAGCAAAAGCAGAAACCACATTATTGTCCATCGCAGACATGAAGAGTTTTGAGTAAACTTTAAAGCCTCGTATGTGTGACTTCTAGACTCTGAAGAACAGGCTGGAAAGTTTCAAGGACCCCCTTTTGTTTAGGTCATAAAGCTTCCAGTTTTCTCTTTGACCCCTAGGATCAATCTCACTTTGACTTCTGTCCATTTGGGCCATAGCCCCAGTCCTGGGTGTCCTCCTTCCTGTTCCAGTTTCTGCGTTGTTTTAGTTGACTCGAGCTCCAAGGGTATGCCTAGACTATGTCTCTTGTGATTACCATGATATTTCCAAGATTAGACCTCCCAAATGGAAGTCATCATTTCTGGCATTTCAACCTGTTTTCATCTGAAACTATCTCTTGGCCACAGCCAGGATGTAGCCAGGAGTACATTCTCTTCCTAGAGACTGTCCAATAGTCCTGTCCCTGACTCCTCCTTTCTCTTTCCACTTTTCCAATCTGATGAGTGTTAGGTAGAACCATAGACTCTAAATTCACTGTATTTGCATTTCTCTAACTATTGCTGATTTAGAACATTTTGCATATGGTTTTCAGAACTTCTTCTCTTGAGAATTACACATTCATATCCTTTGATCATTTATCACTGGTGGAATGATGCTTATTCTTATAAGAATCAATTCCTTATATATCTTGGAAATAAGACCTTAATCAGAGAAACTTGCTGTAAAGAATTTTTCTTCTAATTTTAACTTCATTCAGTTTTGCTTCTGCAAAAAACTTTTAGTTTTATATAATAAAAATTGACCATTTTTTTCTTCTGGGATCTCCTCTATCCCTTGTTTGATCATGAATGTTCCCCCTCCATATAGATCAGAAAGTGAATTTCTTCTTTGCTCCTCTAATTTGTTTATGATATGATCTGTTATCTCTAATTCATGTAATCATTCAACAAAAAATTACTAAGCACTGGCCACATGCCAGGCATTATTTTAAGTCCTGGCAATGCAAAGAAAAAAAATTAGTCCCTGCCCTCAGGGAACTCACAATCTCATCTGGTTTGGTATGTGGTGTGAGCTGATGACTTATACCTAGTTTCTGCTAGGTCCAGCTTTCCCATAAATTTCTGGTGAATAATACTCATTGCAAAATACTCATTTTTATGTTGTGAGTGAATGTACTTAATACATATTTTTGGATGAGTAAATATTTAGTAAAAACTATGTCTTCCAGTAGACTGCAAGCTCTTTCAGAAAAGGAATTGTTTTCTTTTTATCTCTACTTACACAGAGCACCTATCACAGGACCTAAAACACAACAGGCCCTTAATAAAAACTAGCCAAATGACATTAATACTGCACAACAAGGTGAGTAGATGACTTCGAGTAATTAAGAACTGGGTTCACATCCTGCCTTTGATACTTATTAGATATGAAACTACTCAAATCATTTAACTTCTCTGGGCCTCGTCTATAAAATGAGGATAATGATATTTGCTGTGAGAATCAAATAAAATACTGTACATAAAACACTGGTTTAAAGACTCACTATTTGACTGGGAAAACTGGAAAACAATCTGTTGGAAATTAGGCATAGATCAGAATTTTACACTGTAAAGATACACTTCAAATCAGCATTTAAACATAAAACAAACACATATCGTGAGCTAATTAAAGGGAAAATGAAGAAATTATTCTTCAGATCTATGGAGGAGAAGTTCATGAGCAAGAGGGAACAGAAAGATTTACAGATAATAAAATAGACAATTTTGATTATAAGAAAGTTAAAGTTTCTATACAAAACTAAACTAATTTAGTTAAAATTAGAAGGAAAACAAGTAACTGGAAAAAATGTTTAGCAAGTCTCTGTGAAAAAGGTTTCCTTTTCAAGATATACAAGTAAATAATCAGTAAGGAAGATGTGTTAAACACTTACTATGTCCCAGGCATTGTGCTAAGTGCAGGGGACACAAAGAAAGGCAAAAGATAATCTCTGCTCTCAATTAACTCCCAGTCTAATGGAAAGAAAAAACAAACAAATAAATACAAATAAAATATCCACATGATGAAAGGAAATAATAGAATAAAGAGGGCTTGGGAAAGGCTTCCCTCAGGGATGAGATTTTGTGTTTGTTTGTCCTTCACTTTCAAAGGGGACCAGTGCTATGGGGTGATATCTTTACTCATGCGTGAATTGAATTTAAGTAAGACAAAATAGTGTAAAGTCATCAGCCTCACTCTCTTCCAGAGTCATCAAAGTCCAGTGGCAAGATAAAAGTCAAGATATCTGGCAACGGCCCAGGATGCAGATCTTGACATCTTCAATGTCTGACGAAGATCTAAGCACTCCGCAGTGCCTGCTTCAGCCACCTTCATGGCCAAAGGAACAAATTGTTCTTTTCTATGTATTCCACCAGAGGTAGATATCCCCCAATTCACTGACAGATTTGAGATGTCAGTTCCTCTCAACCTGGTTTAGCCCATCTGCCGAGGTGATTTTACCAGCGTGTGACTGTTGCCCATGCAAAAGCTTCTTGGAGACACAAGTGAGAGTTAAATGAAAGGTGGACACCAAAGGTGAATGAGAAACTCTGAAAGGGACTTGACAAGTCCTCACATCTGAGGTACTAGTCCTCCCTGAACACCCTCTACACTAGTTAGCATTTGAAAGTAACCAGAGAAGCCAGAAGGAGAAAGAGCACTCCAGACGAGGGAGACACAGAGAAAATTCCTGGAGCCAAGAGATGGAGAGTCTTTTCTTTGGAATAACAAGAAGGCCAGTGTCATTTAATTGAAAAGTATGAGACAAAGAATAAGGTGTAAGGAGATTGGAAAGGTGGGGTAGGAGTGAGGAAAGGGGAAAGGCTATGAAGGGCTTTGAATGTTAAACATATGGTTTTGTATTTATTCCTGGAGGTGATATGGAGCCTCCGGGGTTTACTGAGTATGGAGGTGACATGATTGGACTTGTGCCATAGGAAAATCACTTTGATGTCTGAATGGAGGACAGATTGGAGTAGGGGGAGACTTTTGGTAGGTAATTTTACTGGTTGTTATGGAGTAAGGTGATAAGAGTGTATACAAGAGTAGTGGCAGTGTCAGAGGAGAAAAGGGAACATATTTGAGAGATATTGACAGACCTTGGTAACAAATTGAATATAAAGGGTGAGAGACAGGGAGGAGTCAAGGATGCCCCTAGGTTACAAGTTAGGAGGACTGAGAGGATGGTGCCACTCTCAACAGTAATAGGGAAGTTTGGAGGAGTAAGGAATTAGGGGAAAAGATAATAAATTCAGTTTTAGACATGTTGACTTTAAGATACTGAAAAGCAGTTGGATACGTGAGATTGAAGATAAGGTAAGTGGAGTCAGAAATCATGGCCATAGAGATTATAATTAAATCCATGGGAGTTGATTTCAAGTGAAATAATATAGAGGGAGAAGAAGGTCCAAAACAGAGACCTATGGGGTACTCATAGTTAGTTGCTATAACCTGTATAAGAATCCAGCAAAGAAGACTGAGAAGGAAAGCACAGTATCATGAAAATATAGAAAGAAGAGTTGTATTAAGGAGAATAGGGTGATCAACAATGTTCAAGACTGAGAAAAAGCCATTGGATTTGGCCATTAATAGATCACTAGTAACTTTGGAGAGAGAACTTCAGTTGAATGATGACATTGGGAGTCAGATTACAGGGAGTTCAGAGAGTGAGAGAAAGTAGAGGCATCTATTAGAGCTGACTTTCTCACGGGGTTTAGCCACAAAAGGAAGAAGAGCTATAGGATAATAATTAGCAGAGATGAAAAGATCAAATGAATTATTTTGAGGATGGTGGAAGCATGAACATGTTTGTAAGCAGTAGAGAAGGAGTCAGTAGGCAGAGAAAGATTGGAGATAAGTGAGAGAGTGCAGATGACAGAAGGTGCAATCTGTTGGAGGAAATAGGATGAAATGAGATCGTTTGTACAAGAAGATGGGTTTGCCTTGACAAGGAGTAGGGTCACCTCTTTCTGTAAGACAGGGGAGAAGGAGTAAACAGTAGCAGAAGGTTTTGAGTGATATGAAATGAGGAAGAAGAGGAAAAGGGAACTGTCAGAGAATGGCCTCAATTTTGTCAGTAAATTACAAAATGAGGTTATCAATTTAGTGGGTGAGGGAGAGGAAACCATGGGCAATTTCTAGAGGGATGATAATGTTTAGAGATGTTTAGAATGTTTAGGATGGGGTGGTTGAGTTGATAAAGGAGGCTTGCATGCAGCAGTGAGAGCCCACTTAAAGATGTGTAACATAAATGTGAATGCATCCACTTGAAACAGTTGGATGATTCTCTCCATTTTTATTCAGAAGCAGTGCATAGGAGCAAAAGTGGCAAAGAGCAGAAGTGATCCAAGACTGAAACTTGGTAGGGCAATATGGTAAGGGGGCCAGGGACTCAAGGACAGTGTGGCGTTAAACTTGTTCACCAAGGAGTCAAGATAGGAAAGGAGCAGTGGCTAATACAGAGGTGATGATCTGGGAAAGAACTGAGGGGTAGAAGGGTTGGAGGTCACACTATAGACAAAGAGTAGAGTTTGGTATGGGAAGGCAGAGAGGAGACTGTGATCAGATAAGGGGATTTCAGAGATCTTGAATATAAAGGCGATGTATTTGTTGGGTTATGGCAAGATCAAGAGTATGTTGTGCGCTGCGCATCTTTGTGTGCTGCTGAGATGGAATGGAAGAGTGGGTCATGGGAACTGGGCAGGTTGAGGATCTGGGAAGTTAGGATGTTTGAGAGATGTCAATATGTATGTTGACATCCCTGAATATGAGAACAAGAGCTGAGGAAGAAAGATGGTGCACCAATTACTGAACTTATTGAAGAAGGATGTGTCCTGGAGGTCATAGATAAGTTACCAGGATTTTGGTTGGGTAGAAGGAATGAATTATAGCGAGGAACTTATTTGAATTTGTAAAACTATGAGTTATTACCTAATAGATGAATGGGCAAAAGATATGAACAGTTTTCAAAGGAAGTAATTGAAGCTATCAAAAATCATTTGAAAAACTTCTTCAAACCACTGATAATTAAAGAAGTGAAAATTAAAGCAAGTCTGTGATTCCATCTTATACAAATTATATTGGCCAAGATGGCAAATGAAGAAAATAGCAAATGTTGGAGGTGCTATGGGCACCTGTAACATTTCTGCTCTATTGATAATACTATGAATTGTGGTCTAGTTATTCTGGAAAACCATTTGAAACTTTACCCTAAAAGCTACTAAGTTGTCAAAACTTTTTGATCTGGTAATACTGCTACCAGGTCTACATTTCAAAGAAAGAGGAAAAGGACTCATATGCTCAAAAATATTTACAGCAGCTCTTTTTATGATAGCAGAAACCTAGAAACTAAGGAGGTATTGGTGCCTGCCTATTGGGAAATAGGGAAACAAATTATGGTATATTAAAGTAATAGAATATTATTGTTCCATAAGAAATTATTAAATGAACAGTTTCAGAAGAACCTGGCTAATAAGATTTTGTGAACTAATGAAGACTGAAGTAAGTAAAAATAGAACAATTTTTACAATGACTACAACATTATAAAGAAAAACAATTTTGTAAGACTTTAGACCTGTGATCAACACAAACCATGGAGTCAATGGAATAAAATCATGATCTCAGAGGACCAAAGATGAAGTATATTATCTACTCAATCCACACATGAGATATACATTTTTGGACATAGTCAATGTTAGAATTTGCTTTGCTGGACTATTCATATTTGTTTTGAGGGTTTTATTTTATTTTTACTGTTCAATTGGTGGGGAGAAAGGGAGACATAAATGAATGTTTGTAAAAATAAGAAGAAAATTTTTAAATCAAAATAAAACAAAAGAATAGACTGTAAAATATGTGTTCCCTTTTCTGTGGCATTTTTAAAAACTAATTAATAGGTGGCATAGTACATAAAATACTGGACTTGGAGCCAAGAAAATTTAAATTCAAATCCTGCTGAGACACTTTAGCTTTGTACAACCTTAGACATACAACTCTGAACCTCAATTTCCTCATCAGTAAAATGAGAGAGTTGGATCCGATGATCCCTTCCAGCTCTAAATCTATGATTTTATGATCTTATCTCTACTTTATGGGATGGTGGAGGCTAAGGTCCAATAAGTAAATTCCTCTGAAAATGTCCTATGTCTGTGTTAAGATTACAATCTGAGGCAACTCCCTCTGTGGCTTTCTTGAGTTCTGTTTTTTATCTTTTTCGGAGAAACACAGGTGACCAAGATAAGGACACTTTCTTCTAAGGAGAGTCAGAGTCTCAGAGTTGGAAAGGAGCTCAGAGTCATCTGGTATAGCTCATAACTGAACAAAAAATGATCATCCATTCCTTTCTTGAAAACCTCTAGTGAAGGAGGGAAGGTGGAGCAAACATGGAGGAGGACAGGCAGAAATCTGGCTGCTCTCCCTCCACACCCCTCCAAACAATTTAAAATAATGCCTCAAATCAAATTCCAGAGTGAGAGAGCCAAAAAAAGGCCAAAGTAAGATTTTTTCTAGCCTAAAATAATTTAGGAGGTCCACAGGAGAGGTCTATAGCACTGGGGTGGGGGCCAGCATGGAGTACAGAAGAAGCAACAGCAACCCTTGGTGACAAAGGGGCAGCAGCAACAGCAGAAACAGTAGCAGTTTTCTGGAACTCTCAACAGAAGAGAGATGGTAAGGGGGTCAGACAACTGGTCAGAAAGAGATTACAGGGAACCCTTTACTGTCACTGGGTGCAGCTGGTGATGACTGTCAAATCTACTGCCCCTAAGCAGTTCTGTATTACATTTCCAGGATGGAGAGGAGAGCTTGTGGTAGGTCACAAGGGAGCAGGCACCCTAGTCACAGTTTCGAGGCAAAGAGGAACATTAGCAATTGTGGTGACAGGGGAGCAGGGGCCCTTATTGAGTAAACCAGAGAGCAGACCAGTAGACCAATGACCACACCTTCATCCAGCTCACACCACTTTAGAAGAACTAAACATTTTCAAATCCCTAGAACTAGCTCTGAAAACAGCAGCACAAAAAAAAAAAAGCCTGAAGCTTGGGACAGTACCTCTCTAGGCCTAAGTGAGCAGAACCCAATTCTAACATAAAATTCAAAGTCAAAATATAGTCTGGGAAAATGAGCAAGCAGGAAAAATAAGAATTTGCCTATAAAAAACTACTCTAGTAGCAGGGAAGACAAGATATAAACTTAGAAGAAGACAACAATGTAAAAAAACCTACAAACAAAGTCTTAATTAATTTTTCCTTAAAAAAAGGTACTATATGCAAAGAAGAAATATTTTAAAATTACAGTAAACTTCCCTGATAAAGATCTCATTTCTTAAATATATATAGTGAACTGAGTCAAATTTATAAAAATAAGAGCCATTCCCCACTTGATAAATGGTCAGGAGATATGAACAGGCAGTTTTCAAACAAAGAAATCAAAGCTATCAATAGTTAGAGGAAAAAATGTTCTAAATCATTTATGATTAGAGAAATGCAAACGAAAACAACTATGAGATACCACTTCACATCAATCAGAAATGAAAAATGCTGGAGAAAATGAAACAAAAATGGTACATTGATGAACTGTTGGTATAGTTGTGAACTTGTCCAGTCATTCTGGAAAACAATGGGGCTATAAAAATGTGTATAGCCATTAACCCAGCAATACGACTCCTAGATCTATACCCCAAAGAGATTAAAGAAAAGTGAAAAGTACTTATAGGAGCAAAAATATTTACAACAGCTCTTTTTGTGATGGTAAAGAATTGGTAATTTAGGAGATGCTAATCAATTGGAAAATGGTTGAACAGGGTGTGACATATAATTGTGATGGAATACTATTGTGAAATGACAAGGGGAATGGTTTCAGAAAAAAACACAGGAAGAGCTATCTGAACTGATGAAAAGAGAAGTTAGCAGAACCAGGAGATCATTGTATACAGTAACAGAAATGGTGTAAGGATGATCAACTATGAAAGATTCAATTACTCTGATCAATGCAATTCCAAAGGATATATGAAGAAAAAAAATATCTACCTCCAGAGAGAGTACTGAGTGTAAATTGCAGAATGAATTTTCCCTTTTTAAAATTTTTCTTGCTTTTTTTATAATATAGCTAACATAGAAATGTGTTTTGCATGATTATACATATGCAATTGATATCATATTGCTCCTCTACTAGTGGATAGAGAAGTGGGAAGAAGGGAGAGAACTTGCAACTTAAACCTTTTTAAGTTACAAATAAATGAAATTTTTTAAAAGTAGAACCTAGAGGGAGGTTTTATTAACTCTAAAAACAGTCCATTCACATTTGTATAGTTCTAATTACTATATCAAGTCTAAGATATTAAGGCCATATTAAAAGTGCTCCAAATCCCTAAAAATTAGAGAAATTAAAGCCAATCTGAGGTTCTACCTCATACCAATCAGAATGGATAAGATGATAAAAGAAAAAAATGACAAATGTTGGAAGTGCTCCATGCAAACAGATGCATCAGTGATCTTTGATAGAACTATGAGAATTTGCCCCTGTTCAATTTCCACCCCTTGCTCCTTGTTCTGCCTTCTGGAAATAAACTTGATAAATCCAATCCCTCTTCTAGATGACAGCCCCACAAATACCCCAAAATAGTCATGATATCTGTTCTAGGTCTTCTCATCTCACCTCCAGGTTAGAAATAGCTGTTCCTTCACTTTATTCTCCTATGTTCTGAATATAGACCCTTCATTCTTGTCGCCCTTTTCCGGATATTCTTTAGGTTAACAAAGTCTCTTTCCAAAATGTGGTGCCCAGAAGTAGTCTAAATATTCCAAATGTGATCTGACCAGGGCTGAATTCAGTGAGATTGTTGCTTCCTGGATCTCAAGCCTTTCCTAATACTACCTGAGATTTCATTAACTTTCATGGCTGCCATATCACACTCTTGAGAGCCATCAAAACACCCAGATTTTCTTTAGAACAACTGTTATCCAGCCATGCTTCTCTCATCTTGTATTTATGAAATGGATTTTTTTGAACCTAAGTGAAAGAATTTACATTCATTTCTATCAAATGGATCTTATTTGATTTAGTCTAATGTTCTTAGCTGTTAAGATCTTTTTTGGATCAATCAATAAACATTTATTAAGTGCCTACTCTGTGCCAGGCACCGAACTAAGTGCTAGAGATACAAAATGGGCAAAAGACAGTCCCTGCCCTAAAGGATCTTGCAATCTAATGGGGGTGATAATATGCAAGCAGAACAAGCTATGTACAGGACAGATAGGGCCTAATTAGCAGAGGGAAGACACTCGGATTAAGAGGAGTTAAAAAGAATTAAGAAAATTAAGGAAAAACTTTCAGTAGAAGATAGAACTCTAGTTGATAACATTTTCTATAAATTTCTTTCCATGTAGTTAAAATATCTCTAAATACTTTCCCCTAAATTCAGGGGATTTAAATTTAAAATTTAAAATCAGGGGATACTAAATTGCTTTTTGTATTTATGGTGCCATACATAAAAAATTATTCTTTATAAGACTCAACATTGGAAAAGGGGAGAATGTAATGCAAAAGTTAGCTAATTAAACACATCTTTTTCACTTACATAATTATTAGTTGGAACATCATCCCCACCATGGTAGAATGTTTCATGTTTCCTCTGGCTCTCTGAGGAGCAGTGAGAGGATTATAACCTGATTGGTGAGAGTCTACACATATACAAAATGCCATGGGGGCTTGTCATTAGCCCATCTGAATATATAAATACAGAAGGTTCTGTCTGTCACACATTTTTGTCTTTGGAAATTCTATCCTATGGTAGATGAGGTACAACATGAATTGTTTTGGCATCGCAGACCTCACTGCAAGTCCCATCTTTTTGCACATCTGTTTTGGTAACCAGAAAGGGGAACTATGCTGTTCCTCTACTGCTGTTTATGCATCAGGAGTACAAAAAGAGAACGGAATAAACAGAATGTCATGTTCATCCAAATCTCGATTGGGGGAAATCATCTGGCTGGCACAGGCTTTGCTCCCCAAAGGTAGGAGGGCTGCCAGCTAGGGATGGCTGCCTCCCCAGGACTCCCATCTTTGTTCTGCATGGCTCACAAAAGTTCAGATGCCTGTCTGGAGCAGGAGCCAGCTCTGCCAACTGCCTTTAAGAGCCAGTCTCTGATCTTTGCCCATTGTTCCTTTCACTGAGTTACTAGAAACCCTGCTGTCTTGACCACAGGCACCAGAGACCTTGGAAGGGCTTGGACTGTGTCTGAGTTCACTTTGAAAAGCATCTCCTACATCACAGCACACAAATCAGCTATTAATAAAAACTTCCTAGGAGGTAGGGCATAGTGGAAAGGGCTCTGACTTTGGAGTCAAACGACCAGGATTCAAATCCCAGAGAGAATCCATGACTACTAGTCCGACCTTAGGCATGATGTCATGCCATTCTGAGCTGTTGTTTCCTCAGCAAGTTGGATTAATGATCTCATGTTCTAAGTAGAGTGATGATCATAGGATTACCTTTCTTCTTTTTCTATGGTCAAAGGATCTTTTCTGCAGCAGAAAAAAGAAAGAGGCACACCTGGCATCGGCAAATGACTTTTCTCATGCAAAGTCTCCCATCAGGTACTATATTTTATGCCTGGATTCTCTCTATCCCCACCTCAATCCTGTTGTTTAACTACATGAAAGATGCAATTGCCCTGCATCGTCACTCTCAGAGAAGTAAACATTATACACAACTTGTTTCCCTCTCCTTAATGAAATTTTCAGTCAGTTGTTGCCCAAATCAATCCTAGTCACTATACATTTACTAAGTACCTACTAAGTGTCCCAGGGAGGTTCAGGTTAGGTCACATATGTAGCAAATGGCAAAACTGAGATCTGAATACAAGCCCATGGATTCACAATCCAATGCAATCTTTAACTTCTAATTGTCAATACCCTAAACATAAAGTGTTTACTAATTATTAATTCATAGATATTCATTCGCATGTATGATTTCTGCTTATACTGACATTTGCCGTCAGTAAAAATGAACAGAATCCCTTTGTCTTTCCTCCTGGGCTCATCTGAAGAACTATCTTCTCCAAACGTCCCTTGATCTCACTATGGTGGGTGTTCAAATGCTCCCAGTTATCATTATGAGTTCTTGTCTACACACCTTAGTAGTTTATATTGTAGCACACTCAACAAGCCCTACTAACCTCCAACCTCCCCCATTTTCTTCTTACTAATGTGTTGACTGGACTTGTACTCAAATAACTACTTGAAAAGCAGTGATACTCACTTCTAGAATTACACCTGGCCTAAAGCATGGATCCATACTGGTTTTTGGAAAGGTGTATGTGTGTGTGCGTGTGTGTGTGTGTGTGCATGCACATATCTAGATCAGTAACAACTTCAATGTATATTCAACATATCTAGAGCAGTAATTACTAAGAAAGGTTCTGATATATGGCTACGAAACTGGTCACTATAGTGGGCGTTGATTTTATGTCCGTACCTTTTGAATATCTCATCCTAAAATGTATATATACATTATATATATATATATATAATATATATAGACATATATATATCTACATACTTAGATGGAGGACTCCATGCAATACTTCTTCTCTTCTTTTGTATGCTCCTAAGCAAAGCTGCAATCATGGTGGAGTGACCAGAGATAGGTCCCATGATGCTAAATTTAGAAGTTCACCAAGAAAATAGAAAAAAAACCTCAGAATTTATCATCTATAATTTTTAGAGATTTAGAGAGGAGGAAGGGAGCAAGTAGACCTGTGATTTCATTGACTTAGGAAGTTTGTAGAGAAAGCTCCCTTTATCAATATATCTTCTCTGCAACTTAGAGTTTCAGAGAGTTGTAGGGAGTTACTGAGAGGTCAAGTCATCAGTATGTGTCAAAGCTAAGATCTGATTCATTCTCCATTCTGACACCAGCACTCTACCAACTAACGTATGCTGTATTAACAACAAGGTAGAGGATAGGAAATGGACCTGTGATGTCACTGGTATGAGTAGCTCCTCAGGGAATCCATCATGAACCTTTTCTGTTCCTTAGAAAACAACGTAGAGAACAGAGAGGTTAAGTAGCTTGTCTAGAATCATATCAGAGTTAAGACTTGAACTCAGATCTTCCTGGCTGTGAATTTGATTCTCTGTCCAACTCACAATGCCTCTCGGTAACATCTAGTTAGCAGGAATAACTAACTTTAAAAGAATTTGGAAGGCTGAGGTAAGCCTTCCTTTCCCTTATTTTATTCCCCTCTCCCTTTTATGGAGCAATAGGATCATGGTACTGTTCAAGGGTTTCTGGCTTTTCCCCAAAGACCTATGTCTCTCCTTCCCTCAACTGAGGATATACTTTTGTGACCATTGCCTCCCATGTGATTTGGGGTACTTGTGTCAAGTATAAAAATCCCTAGTCTGAGTTTGCCCCCAAGAGAAAGAGGTATCTATAAGGGAGATTTTTTCATTTAAGATTTGCCAATATTCTGCCTAAACCCTCTTCCCACCCTGGTCTCCAACTATTCTACTGTATGAACCCTCTGCACTAAGACCTGACCCCAGAAAGCATCCTGGTCATGCTGACTTTGTGCATCCTATCCCACCAAGAATGTCCTCCCCATTCCTTGACAGTCACTTGACAGACACTTTTTTCAAGCCTACTTCAAATTCTCTTTGAGACTTTTTCTCATATTACTACTGCCCAAAGTGATCTCTCACTTCTCAAAAATATAATTGTGTGCACCCCTCATTTTGTATTCATCTTATAGGTCTTGTAGCATTAGTTATCTGTTCCTGAATATTTGTCTTATCTTCCTAAACGGACTCCTTGAATCCACCAGGGTACCTTACAGATAGATATTTGGATATTTGGAAAAATTCAATGCAGAAATTCAGCACTGCTCTTTCCCTTCCTTTTCATCACTCCCTGATATTCACCCCAATTTTCCTCTCATCTAATCATTAAACTTTGTTTGTTTGTTTCATAATGCTAGTTGCAAACCATCAAATAAAAAACCATCTGCCAACAACACAGGTGAGTTTTTTAAACATTAGAAACATTCATAAAGTTATATTGTCAAGACTTAGAGACTGTTTAACCCACCTATTCTCTAGACCCCTTTATAGCCTTAAAAACGATCAAAGCCTCCCCAAAGAACTTTAGTTCATGTGAGTTATATCAATTGATATTTACCTTACTAGAAATTAAAATATCTCAATCATTATTATGAAAATAGTTTTGATCCCACAAACACCCTGAGAGAGTTTTAGGAACTCATAGGGATCTCAGACCATACTTTGAGAACTGCCAATCTAGTCCAAAAAAAAGACCTTTGTTTTGAGAGTTAAAGAAACTGAGGCCTATAGTGGTGAAGATGGTTTGGGCAGAATATTGGCAAATCTTAAATGAAAAAATCTCCCTTATAGATAGTGTCACTAGTGGGCCTAGTGTTAAATGGCCCAATCAGGAGGTGAATCCAGGTCCTGGGCCTCCCAACCCAGTTCGTTTTCCCTTGCACTATATTATATAGAGCTAATGCAACATAAAAGGAGGGGAGGTTCAACGAACTAACTTACCCCCAAAGTTCCTTCCCATTATAAATCTATAATGACATGGTTCTTTTAAAACAGGCAGTAATAACAGCAACAGCGAAAACACCTCAGATTGGTCTTGGGTGATTTAAGTGAAAACACTGACAAATCTCTCAGGAAGATTTCCAAAAAGAAAATAAAAACAACACCTCCTTGGAAGAGACAGAAAATTTGAAGCATATTAAAAAGTTGAAGCATATTTTTTAAAAGCCCTGCTCATTTACTCTTCTGTTTTTTTCAGATACAAACAATCCAGAATATGTTTCTTCTCCTGACCAAAAGCTATTTACTCCCTTGGAACACAAATGTATCACTATAGCAACTTGTTGATTTTTAAATAATCTTAATAGTATTGATGATAATAATAACAAAGAAGACATCTTAACTGAACACAATTAAAATGTCTCTGGTACCCTGACATCTAAGACCCTCATTCTTTCTGTTGTCTGGAATATTGATTTTTTTTTAATGGACACAATTAATTTTGGGTGGAAAACAATGACATCTTCCCAGGCAAATGTTTGGAGCCTATTTATTAGCCAAATCCTTAGAAAACAGACAGGAGGAGATAATTACACACTGATGGGAAGCAGTAATAGTGGATCTCTAATCTGATTTCCCCAGACAGTCTTCTTGTGACACTCAGTCCAAATCAGTCATTTACAAAGTAGAAACCTAGAATCTGCTTAATATAGTTCCTGAGGGATAGGAATATGGACTAGGTTTGTGATTTCATTGGCATTGGGATCTCTCAAGGGAAGAAACTATATCTACTAATGCAAGTCATACATCTTTTAATAAAGTAAAACTTAGCATACATCTTTCTACAATCTAATTTCTATAATCTGATTTCTACGTCTTGTGCCACTGTTTTTACTTCCTGTTTTTGTCTAGAGGGAGGAAAAGCTAAAAGGTTCATTCCATGAGTTCTGAACTTTGAAAACAGTTCCATGCAAGCCCAGCTCTAGGCAGGCCCTGGTGGGAAGTTCATCTGCCCAACACCAAAGTCCAACAGTGCTGTCCCCAACATCCTCTCCAGTTCTAAATCATCCCATGATGCTATGCAAATATAAAAGTTCACCAGTGAAACTACCCCCACAAAATGTTTGGGACCAAAGACAATATGGCGCTGCAGTGTATAGAGTGTCCAACCTACACTAAGTGTTTCAAACACTTCCTAGCTGTATGAGTGAGCTTGGACAAGTCACTCTTAATCTGTCTCAGCTTCCTCAACTGTAAAATGGAGATACTTACCAGGGCTGATGTGAAAATTAAAGAGGTAATATTTGCAAAGTGCCTAAAGCACTATATAGATGTTAGCTATCATCATCATCATTAAAGGAAGAAATTGAACCTGAAATGCAGAGAAGGCTGCTTTATGGGCAGTGACATTTTGCTAAAAAGATTCAAGAAAAGCAAGTGTATCTTGGCAACATGGTCTACATCATGGCCCTGTTATGCTTTAAATTAGTCCTTGTTTTGGCAAGAAGTCAGTTAAGTCTCTTATAATGAGCTCTCTTCTACACTTCTTAGTCATGCTCAAATTGCTCAAAGCAATCTGTATGCTTCATTTTTTAAAAAAATTATAAATCTTGTTTACCTTTGGCTCTCCCTGTCAAAGGGGGTGAGGGTGTATATGTAGCATGTATCCAGCACATAAGGCAAATGACCCTGACCAGAGGAGAAAGAATTCTTTTTAACTCAGCACTTTTGAAAGTATTCAGAAAATGACAGTGCATTTTCTCCCTGGAAAATGAGCTTTGGGGAAACGTTTTGGGCAAAGAAAAGGTGAACAGTTGGCTTTCAGAAATATCAGAAAGAGCAAGAAAAAAATGTGGTAGCTAAGGATCAATACAGATTCCTTGACAAGATTATACTATATTGGTCAACAAGGCTATCGATGAAATAGGAGAAAAAGTCAGATGATTACAGAGTTTGGGGCTATCCCTTTTTTGCATCAACAGAATTATAGTACTGTTCATTTATTTTAACTAATGAGGCTGATGGATTGTGAGAAGAATTAGCTCCTAGTAAATGGAATTTAGCTTTTTTTTTTTTGCACTGGAGGCAAATAGTAAGACATAAATGCATGGAAGGTATGTTCCAAAAGGGAAGGAGCTAACTTGAAGCTCTGGCAGGAGAGGGACAAAGTGTCTTCTGGTAGCTTCAAACCTAACTTATCATTCTTGCTAAGTGGAACTAAACTCTGCCATTTTTAAACAGGTGAAAGATCGCAAATACTGTCAGTATCTTCTAAATTTGGTTTCTGGAACAAAATCTTAATCACAATTATGGTTTCTGAATTAAAACTATTGTTCTCCTTTATACAATTTAATCTAATGAGATAAATGTGACAAGACCAGATTTGAGGGCCATTAGTCTCACGGAAATGAAAACCAGTCCCCTTTCCCATTTAGGTCAGGTGCCTTGCCAATGGACAAGTCAAGTGTCTTTTGTCCTTTTGGGAATGCAACAACATAGAAGATTCCTCCTATTCTGCAGGATTTCCCGAGATTGGCACTTTGACACCTACATTATACGTGTCCCTGTCCTCCACATAATTTCAATCCCTGGCACAGTGCCTATTACATAATAGGTACTTCAATGCTAGTTGATTGACCAAAGGACACGAGGGGCTAATGTTTTGTTTGCCTCTAATTATCTCCCAATATTCAGGCTCAATATTAGCTTCAGAGTCTTAGCTCCACATGAAGGATAGATATGATTGAGAGAGAGGGAGAGGTGAATTGAAGCAAAACTTCAGCCGTTTTTATAAAAGTTGAAGCAATCTTAGTTAAATGGAAATGCTGTGTGTCAAGGTGAGCATATTAAGTCAGACTCCAGGGGCATTATCTATGTCTCATCACTAGTTTAAGCAAAATTCATCAAAGATTTAAAATAAAACCAAAAACAAATAAATGTAGCAAGGTGTCCTCCAGATTTCATTCCAATGAAAAATGCCACATGTTTGATAACTACCCTTTAATTGGGGTTAGTAACATGCCCTTTGTTTCACCTTGAAAACACATTTGTTTTCCATTAAGAAATATTTTTGCAAAATGCACTGAACCTTAGTTTTAACTGTAAGCAAATTTCACTCTGTTTGGACCACAGTCCAACAATGAGTGCCTGATGAAATGCCTTTTTTTCAAAGGAGATAGTTCCTAATACTATCAGATAATGTGATCATAGCATCGCAGAACTAGAACCAGAATGGTTCTAGCTGAGGACATTTCTGATGATGAGGCTAAGCTGGTCTGTGTTCATCCTACACAAGTTTGAATGTGAGACCTGTGAGTTTTGAAGCTAAACTTGAAGGTTTTCCAACTCTTGTGGACCTGCAGAGACTTGTGCTCAAGTGAATCTGGGAATCGCCTCCAGGTCATGAGGAAACATCAAAATCAGACTTATGTAAAAGAAGAGAATACCTTAGGAAGCAGACATTTCATAGGATTCCCTACTGCAAAATGCATATTAATGTTAATAATTACAATAATGATACTAATAACAACTAGTGGTTATATAGCACCTACTCTGTCCTAGACTTTGTAAATTTTTATAAAATTTTTATAAATTTTTTACAAAATACTTTATAAATGTATCTCATTTTTACCCTCACAACAACACTGGAAAGTACATGCTATTATAGTCTTCATTTTATGATTGAGGAAACTGAGGTAAACAAAGGTTAAATGACTTGTCCAAGGTCACACAGCTAGTAAGTGGCTGAGGCAAATTTGAAGTCAAGTCTTCTTGACTCCGCATCCAGAGTTCTATCCACTATATCACCTAACTTCCCCCAAATTATTACATCCTTCCTATCAACTAAGTGCTTTAGTTAACTCTTATCAACTAAGTGCTCTTGTTAAATTTGAAATGAAACTAATTTGAAAATAGAGATCTTTTTTAATGGTCTTATGTAACTTAACATCATTTATCATAGACATTTTAAAAAATAACATTCAAGTATTTTACAAAGGTTACACCCAAATTTTGTTTCAAATGAAGACTTCTCTTCCCACTGCAAAAATTTAGAGAAGAGACCACCTTTCAATTGTATCCTCACTGCCTAGTACAGGGTCTGACACATAGCACATGTTCCTGGAATGTAATGGATTAGAAACCATTGACCTAAAAAAGTGAGCCCAGGTAGCCTACAACATATAGGATGGAGTCTATTCCAAAAGTATTTTGAACTCAGAACATATTGCAAAGGGTGGGGGGGAATATCTCTTCTTCTCCTACCACTCTTCACAAATAAGTGAGAGCCATGCTGAGGGACAAAGGAGGAAATTCTTAAATAGAACATCATTCTTCTTCCAGATAAGGGAATTTATATCCCCAGGCATGTGACCAGAATATAGAATGAAAGCAGTAATTGTGCTTTCATTTTAACCTGAAGCTTACTTGGTATAGTGCCTAGGATTCCAGACCTGGAGTCATTAAGACCTAGACTCAAATACCCCTTCAAACACTTGGGGCAGTTAGATGGTGTAGTGGATAGAGCACCCGTGTAGGAGTCAGGAGGACCTCAGTTCAAATCTCACGTCAGACACTCGACACTCACTAGTTGTGTGACCTTGGGCAAGTCACTTAGCCCCAGTTGCCTCATCCTGGGTCATCTCCAGTCATCTTGATGAATATCTGGTCACTGGATTCAGATGGCTCTGGAGGAGAAATGAGGCTGGTGACGTGTACAGTCCTCCCTCACTCAAAACAAAGTCAAGTACAAGTCATGTCATCATTTCTCTGATGGCATGGTCTTCTTCAGCAAAAAAGGATGAACACACAAATGTGTCATCTCATTCATCTTATTTGAAAAATGATGGTACCAGATTAAATGGCCCCTTAAGGTTCTTTCTAGTTCTTAAATCAATGACTCTAATTATGGTAAAACTCAAAATGGGGGAAGAGTCAGATACAATAACAACAAAGATGGTATTTAAGATGAGAGGGACATGAGAAATCATCTAATCTACATTTCACAGGTTGGGCACATACAGCCCATGTGAACATCTGGGGTGAATTCTCTAAATTTGTATATCATGTTTCTTCTGTGTTACTTCAATTTTTTTCTAGGATTTAGTTTTCCCATCTGTGACATGTAGATTAGATGATTTCTAATATCCCTTTCATCTTAAATATCATCATTGAAGACAGTAAATGGCAAACTTACTGAAGTGGCTGAACCCCAGCCCCTGACACTAGACACAACTCCTCCACACTCAATTCAGGAAACTAGACTTTGCTTGGGAGGACCTGGAACATGAGAATAATTGCCATGGGCCCTGGGTCCCCATAATAGATTAATAGATTCCAAATAAAGGATTCTTAGCCAAGTATCTGTGAACTTGCTTCTTAAAATAGATAGATAGACAGATTAGATAGATAGATAGATAGATAGATAGATAGATAGATAGATAGATAGATAGATAGATAGATATGATGGTTGGATGGATGGATGGATGGATGGATGGATGGATGGATGGATGGATGGATGGATGGACAGACAGATGGGTAGGCAGGCAGGCAGACAGCCAGATAGAGAGAGAGAGAGAGAAAGAGAGAGAGAGAGAGAGAGAGAGAGAGAGAGAGAGAGAGAGAGAGATAGTTATCTCAATGTAATTGGTTTCCTTTGTAATTCTGTATACTTTTTCATGTGCATTTAAGAACATTATTCTAAAAAGGGAGTCTATGGGTTTCATCAGTGTACCCAAGGGGTATAAGACACAAAGTAAGGTTAAGAAACCCTATTAAAGATAGGCATGAGCACAAATAGCTTTGCCAAATCAAATTCTTTGGCTTGAGACCAAGAACCTTGATAACACTGAATGGACTGACTCTGGGAATGAGATATAAAGTCGAGGACCACCCAGAGAGGAGTGGGAGAGATTCAGGGAAAGCTTTCTCTCTTTTCTGAGTGAATGCAAAAGTATAATCATTTGTGCTTTAAATTAAGTTTAGAAGGAGGCCTCTAGTTGAACACCCCAGAATTCTGTGCTTGTACTAAAAGAATCATGTAGGAAAATTTCTCCTCTAGCAAAGGTGCCTTGCTTCAACTAGATGGACTCCATCAATATGTCTGTCAGCAAGCGTATAACAATATGCCAAGCCGGTAACAAGAGATACGCCTCTTTTATATGCTATTGTTTTCACAAATTAAATTCTACATCCCGACTTTAATTGTTATAATCCATTAATATTTCATAAGCTATGAAACTCATAAATTTTCCAAGCCCTTTTTCTCTCTTCCTTTTATTAGGTCACCTCTACCTCCTTTGTTCTGGATGACTCAAGTTATAAACCTTTAATGGTATTCAGAAAAATTTTACAACATTTTCCATTCATGTTTGTGTTCCTTAATAGTTAAAATGAATTTTTCACCCTAACACAGAACAAAAAAAAAAAGCCACATATTTGGGACAAATGAGCTCAAACAGAAAGTAAAAAAGGGGGTCCCTTCTCACAATGCTGTACTTTTCTTGAATCTGTTTCAAGATTTCTCATCAAAAGCATAAATGTGGCTTACTTTATAATAAAAAAAACTGATAACACAGATTCTACATTTAGGCCAGAGGAAAAGAAGGGTTCCCTATAATTCTGTTGAATTTTAGAGGCTCATAGGCAGATAGGATGAATGATTTACAGGTAGGAAGAAGCTTCGAGACCATCAATCCAAACTGCGTCCGTTTTCAGATGAAGAGACTGAGACAACTCCAACTTGACTTTTTTAAACAAGAGGGTGACATTGAGGCATGGGAAATTGATAGAATATTTGACCTTGATACAGGCTAAGATTTGACCTTGATACAGGCAATCACATTTTGTAAATCAATCACCAAAATAAGACCAAATGAGGCTAGAAAGTACAAGTCAGCAAACATTATTTATGCTAAAAAGCTGATCTAGAATAGAAACTGGTTTTTGCATATTATGATTGGTTGTTGTCCTTTGTTCTTGAGGAGGACAAAAATGGCATCACTTAGAGCCAACCTACAATGTTTCTGACTGTGGCCAATCATACCAATAAGATCTTGGAATTCTCTACCACAGGTCTGGCACAAACAGTGAATATTTTGGGGGAGGATTCTCTGAATTTGTGCATCTCATGTTTCTTTTGTCTTATTTCAATTTTTTTTTGCTCGTAGAGCACAGGACCTTCTTTGATGAGGGCATGCCATGCTGGGAGGTCCTGTACCAGTATCTACAATCAATTCCAAAGTTCTTTAGAGAAACCTTGAGAGTGTCTTACGTCTCTTCTTCTGGCCATAATGTTAGCACTTAACTTGTGAAAGTTCTCCATAAATTAGTCTTTTGGGCAAGTATATATTTGGCATTCAAATAACATGGTCAACCCATCAAAGGTGCACTCTCTGCAGTACAGTTTGAATGTCTGGTAGTTTAATTCAAAAAAGGACCTCAGTGTCTGGTACCTTACCCTGCCAAATGATCTTCAGCATCTTCCTAAGACAATTCAAATGGAAGTGTGATTCCATTTCTTGGCATGGTGCTGGTAATACTGTCCATGTTTCACAGGCATACAACAATGAAGTTGGCACAACAGCTCTGTAGACCTTCAGTTTGGTAATCAGTCTAATACCTCTTCTCTCCCACACTTTCCTTTGGAGCCTCCCAACACTGAGCTGTCTCTGGTAATACATGTCAGCATCATTATCAACGAGAAATATACTACCAAGGTAACTTAACTTATCCATGACATTTAAAACTTCTCCATTTGCTGTAACTGATGGTCAACATATGGATGGTGTGATGGTGGCAGATGGAACACCTTTGTTTTCTTGGTGTTCATTGTTAGGCCAAAATTTGCACAAGCAGCAGAGAATTGATCCACACTTTGTTGTGTCTCAGCTTTGGGGGCTGAAATGAGTGCACGGTCATCTGCAAACAGGGGAAGGATGGTGGAAGATCATTAACAGAATCACCCAATAACATGAGGAAGAAAAGCAAATTGATAGAAAATTCATTGAGGTATCCAAACTAACACAACCATCCCAGACCCTATTTGCTACATGAGGAAAACAAACTTGAGTAGAGCATTGGGCTAGGTCAAGTATATAAGAAGAGGCCTGTGCTGGAGGAAACATGATTTTCAGTCCATTGAGTGACTGATTCCCAAGTCACCTACAAGAGAAAATCCCGAACATTGGGGAGGGGGAGGGGAGAAGGAGCGAAAAGAGACACATCAATCTTATTTTTCTAGAAAAATAATATAAAAACAATCAATAGCTACTCTGTCACATGCTTAACTTTCCTATTTCCAAAAAAATTTTTATAAGAATATATTCAGATCAAGGATATTCTTGGTAAAGACATGAGAAGGAAATAGGAGGCCTTTTCAAACAATATTCTACAGTGGACCATATCTTTAAAGACTGAAGAATGAAGAAAATTTGCTAACTCCCTGAACATATTGTTATTTTACTATAAAAGGCACTTGTTTACTATAATAATAAATTACATTTCTAAATCATCCTCAGGTTTGAATTCCAGCTTTGCCACTTAATAACACCTTGGGCAAGGCATTTTAAATTTCTGGGTCTCAGTTTTCACATTTGTAGAAGACACAGTGTGATTTAATGGATAGCACACAGAACACAGAAGCAGGAAGATCTTGGTTCAATCTTGCTTCATACATTTGCTGGCTATGTAACCCAGGGCAAGTCATTTAACCTCCTTAGGCATTTGTTTCCTCATCTGGAAAATGAGAAAGTTGGATTTTGTAATCAATAAGGTCCCTTCCCAGTGTGATCCTATTGTAAAGGGGATATTCCACCCCACCTCAATTAATATAATTAGCATAAGAATATGATGAAGTTTTGTATGGTATAATGGTATAAACCTTGTCAACTGTATGAAGATTGAACCTCTTTGAATAACTCTATAAGAGAATAGATAATTGGCTTACCAAAAAGCTAAACAAACCTATGGTGGCTTTAAATAGTGGGAAGAATTTTCAGTTATCCAGTAAAGCAGTAACCTAGTCTAGTGGTGGTCGCTCCCAGTGCCGGAGGACTCTGAGTTTTGGAGTTAAAACGAAGTTAGATGAGACACAGAGACGACAGACAGAAAATCTTGATAGGAACAGATGAGGAGGGGAGGATAGAAGAGACAAGAGAGTTTCTCTGGCTCTCCCTCTTCCCTGCTTTGACCAGGGGGATACAGAGTGAGTGTACCAGTAAGAGGCCAGAATAACATGCTGGGAACAACATATTATGGAAAGACATTTGGTCAAGGAAGAATCTGATCCAATGAGCATGAACCCTTGCACCAGAGAAGAATGCCAGCTTTGGAACTCCAAAAAGGACTTCTAGGTCATAAAGCTCCAAGGACTGTGGGTTACCCCTTTGCCACACACATATCCTACATTATATTTTACTACCATCATTCTCTGAGTTTGAACTCACTCTTCACTTACACCTGTGTGTGTTTGTGGGACAGTATGCCCAACGTTTTGGGGGAGGAGAGAGGAAGAAATGCTTTGTAACATCTACCATTACTGTATTAGCTTAGTAAATAGCTTTGTGAAAAGCTAATTGTGTTGACTGATTATTAATAGGAAGCAGACTAGTAAAGACCCATGAGGGATATTACTAGAAACCTTGGGGGTCCTCCAAGACCACTGAGAGTAGGTAGTCAGCTGACCTTCTGGGGAGGTCAAGCTGGGGGAAATAGCCCTGAAGGGAGTGCTACACTATGATCACATGGTCTCTGGAGTCACTTTCTATTTCTCACTCTGTTATCCTCAAACTGAATAACCATTTTTTAGATTTCTTCTTGTCCTGCACAACAGATAACCAAAACAGTGGCACAGAATCTGATATAAAGTTAGCAGAGGAACCCCAGGAATCTTTATTCTTCTCTTCAACCACCCCGCTGCTTCCATATTCTCTTTTCCCTGGCTAAATGGCAGGGTTAAATTATTGCTCTCGTGAGTGTCATTCCAAGATGGGATGTGTAGTTGTTCCTGGCTACTAGCTTGGGCCTGGATAAGAAATTTAAAACTGAAATGCGGACTCCCACAAAGAATGACCCTGGATCCTGCCTTTGGATCCCCCTGTGTATATGTGTGCAAATACACACCCACACCCACACACCCCACCCACACAGAGGCTGTCGTTGGCCATGGAGCTTATGTAACAGAGGTCCTGCCAAGGCTTAGCCCGTGTAGTTCTCATCGAGATGGATAATGTGCTAGCAATATAATATGGGGAGTCCATGCCACGTAAACCAAGAATTCAGAATGCAAACCCTTGGACCCCACAGGAGAGGTTTGTTTTATCTGAGCTGGGAAGAAAAGGACCTATGAAAACAAACCAATTTGCTTCCAATCCAAATTATCAACTGGAGAGATTCTTCAACAAAAGCCCAGAAACAGATGTCAGTGTCTTTTTCTCCACAATTTGAAGCCAGGAAGTGATCTCTTGCCATTTACTCCTTTTATGATAAAACCTCAAGCTCTCTTCCGGATCAAGAGAAAAAAAAACCCTAGAAGTAATTTGACACTTGCTTGGCCTCATTTTTTTTCATTGTTCCTGTAGATACTAAATGAGTTACCAGGTCTTTGGACCATGTGGTAGTCACTGACAGAGCTCCTAGGAAATCACCTCATGAGCACCTATTTTCTTCTTTCTGAAAGAATAGCCTACATTTCTGGGTCCTTGGAATTCACGAGTCCTTCCATTTCAGAGGTCCTTTCATTCCCCAGATGAAAGAAGCAGTGGTTTGGTGATTTGGCAACCACTTAATTGTATTAAAATGTTTTGATTTATTCATTCTAGACCTTTTCCAGCAGAAACTAATGTCCTGGCTTTTCAATCTTTGGAAACATGAGTTCAGATCTGGCCCAGTGTAAACAGAAAGCAAAAAGTGTTTGGCTTCAATTATTCCCTGATTTCCTATGTCACAGTATCATAAGCACACACACACACACACACACACACACACACACACACACACACACACGAACACAATTGAGCATCGTCGTTAAAATAACCTTTTTGGAAGCAGTTGGTGGACAGAGACCTCAGATCTGAGCAATGAATATCCAATTCCAACAAAATTGTTTTAACTCCCCATCAAAGTTTAAAGGAGAGAAAACCCTTTGAGATGATGAGTATGAGATGATGAAACTATATTTTAAGGGGGAGGCAGAAGGAGGAAGAGAAGGGAGGGAAGGAAGGAAAGAAAGAAGGAAGGAAGGAAGGAAGGAAGGAAGGAAGGAAGGAAGGAAGGAAGGAAGGAAGGAAGGAAGGAAGGAAGGAAAGAAGGAAGGGAAAAAGGAAGGAAGGAAGGAGGAAGGGAGGAAGGAAGGAAGGAAGAACACCTGTATTGTTTAAGTACAATCATATAAAGCAAATTTTCACATTCAAAAATACATTTCTTATTCAACATTTGCCCATTATCCTTTGTCTGTCTTGAGGTAGGCAGCATTCTTCTTTGTTATTCTTCTATAATAATGATTGATCATTTAAAATTGATCAGAACTCTTAAATCTTTCAAAATTATTTGTTTTATTATATTAATGTTACAATATAAATTGACCCTCTCGTTCTGTTGACTTAACTCTAAATAAGTTCATTCTAAGTCTTCTCACATCTCTATGAAACTATATTTTTCCTCATTTCTTAAAGAACACTAGTATTCTATTATATTTATATGCCATAATTGGTTTAGCCATTCATCAACTGACATCCACTCCCTTAGTTTCCAGTTTTTGTCATCACAAAAAAAGAGCTAATATAAATATTTTCATTGATATAGGAACTTTTCTTTTTCTTTTATTTCCTTGATTTATGGATCTAAAAGCAGGATAACTAGGGCAAAAGGCAAACATTATTTAGTAACAGCTTGTGTATAATTCCAAATTGCTTTCTTCAATGGCTAGAACCATTCACTGTTCAGAGCATTAATGTATCTGTTTTCCTGCAGTCCCTTCAACATTTGTCATTTCCCTTTTTCTCATTCGTCTTTGCAAATCTGATAGATGTGAGGCAAAATTTCAGATATACTTTAATTAGCATTTATCTAATTTTTAGTGATCTAAAGTATTTTTATATGGCTATAGGTGACCTAGATTTCTTCCCTTGAGAACTACCTATTCATATCCTTAGATCATTTATTAATTGAAAAATGGTTCTCATAAATTTGAATCAATTCTTTACATATTTTGAAAACAAAATTTTTTATCAGAGTGATTTAGATTTTCCCCAGATAGTTGTTTCCCTTCTAATCATATCTGTATTAGATTATTTGTGCAAAAACTTTTCATTTTATGTAAACAAAATTGTCTATTTTACCTTCTGTGATTCTTTGTATCCCTTGTGTCATCATGAACTCTTTCCCTAGCCATAGATCTTATAGATAATTTCTTCCTCATTTCTCTATTTTATTTATGATGTGACCTTTTAAAATCTAGATTATTTATCCATTTAGAGCTTGTCTTGGCAAAAGGTGTAAAAAGCTGGTCTAAATCTAATTTCAGCTAAATTGCTATCCAATTTTCCCTCCTTCACTCACTCTTGATCTGTTGAATTGTTCCCTTTTCTTTGATGTCCAGTTCAAATGTCATATCCTTCATAAGACTTCCCTGATTTCTCATGTTGATGACAATCTCCTTGGACCACACAATGCTTTGTTCTGGATTATCTTTCAAGCACTTACTACGCAAATTTAGGAATTTTCAAGTTGATTGGAACTTCAGTAGCAACCTGATCCTACACGTAGTCACAAAAGAAATTGTTCTATAATATAACTGAAAAGTGGTCACTGAAGATATCCAATGAGGGAAGAACTCATTATCTCACTGTCTTTCAAAGCAGTTGATTCCATTTTTGGATCATTCTAATTGCTAGTGTTTTCTTCTTGCTGAAATTAAGTCTAAATATTCTCCTTTGTTATTTCTACCCTTTCACTGTAGCTGGTTTGGCTGTCTAGATTCATAACTTGCTGTATGCCTCTTCTGTAATCCTTAACTACGGCTATTCTGAGTTTAAACACTAATGACACTAGGCATTGTCTTCCATCTTCAGGACATACCTTTTAAAAACTTAAATTAGCTAATGAGATCTTTGTGCACCCAGTTGACTTCACTGGACAGCTCTTTTACTGGATCAGAATTTCATTTTTTCTTTCCTTCCTGACCTCATTTCTGCTATATAATTTTGATCCATGGGACCCTACTTATCCCTTTATCTGAAGCTGAAAACTGCTCTCCCTACATCTAGGAAGCATGTTAGACTATTCTCATCTTTCCCATCCTTATCATCATAAAGTTTAAGGTAGGGTCATCATTTCCCTATAAGTTTTCCATTATTCCCAGCCCAGAAAACAAATCTTCTCAGTTGGTGAGAATCAGATCCAGGACAGAATGCTCCTTAGTCAGTTTCTCCACCTGTTAAAGAATGAAATGGTCAGTAACACATAAACTGTTTTATTTTTGGTAGAGAAAGAACTTAAGATATGCAAAGATATTTGAAGCCCCTCATCACTATTCTCTCATGCCTTTGTGCCAGACTTGTGATATTTCCCAAACTTTTCATCTGTTCCCTCTTTTTTTCCAAGTGAGTTGTAATATATTCCAATGAAAACATCGCTTCTGTTTCTGGCCCTACTGATCCACACAAAGGTTCTACTGTGTATCTTCTCTCTGGTTTCTGAATTTCCTCACATAAGTTTATCTTCTTACTATGCAATGCTAACTTCCTCCTACACCTTTTACTTATCCTGCTCCTTTTGCTAAGTTTTTGTTTTCTTTGCTTCTTTCTTAGTCAAATACCTTTTCGAGGTAATAGCATGGCATAGTGGAAAGACTGCTATTATTGACCCAATGATCAATGATTAACACAATCATCCAGGTGACGATACTTGCCTCATTACCCCCTGAGTCACAAATCCTTATCACTTTGTTTTTCACTTAATAGTCTCTACTTGATACCACTTTTGTTTTTAGTTTTTTCACTACTGAAAAGGAGGAAGTAACTGCTTCCTTCTCAGAGAGTGCCATCAGAAAGCACATTGAAGCTATTTATTAGCTCCAAGTATTGAGGCATTGCCTTGTTACTCTTCCTTCTCTGTGTGACTTTTTCATTTCCAGTGACCTGATGTAAGGTAGGATTGTCCTCTACTTCTACAGATTCTATTTCTTCTTTCTTTTCACACTGAAACCCTGCTTCTCTTTTGTTTGTTTTAAAAGACCTCCTTGTCGTGTTCTGTAGCAATTCCCCGAACCTCTTCTTCTCTTCTCAAGAGGACACCCTGCAGTCATCGGTCTATCTCCCAAATATAAACATCTCATAGACAATTTGTTGTTGTTTGGTCATATCGACTCTTTGTGACCCTGTAAACCAACTGCTCAAGGGATTTTCTTGGCAATGATACTGGAACGGTTTGCCATTTCCTTCTCTGTTTTGGTTTTTGTTTTTTTTTTTTTTCCCAATTCAGGCACGGGTAACTTGCCCAGGGTCACATATCTAGTAAGTGTCTGAGTACAGATTTGAACACTGATCTTCCCGACACTGGGCTCTGTGGTCTACCTGCTGTGCCATGTAGCTGCTCCCCACCCCTAGTCAACATAAGTCACAAAAATATTTACTCTGTTCTCCATACTTGCTTGACGTGAGATCATTAGTCCTCTTCCAGACTGCATGTTTTACATTTACAATTGCAATTATGACTCATCTGTTAACATCCCATTGACAACTTAAGAGTCTCTTTAATACCTCTTAGTAACATGAAGAGAAGCAAGGTAGTGAGGAAAGTCAACCTTCAAGTCACAAAGACCTGTGTTCATTTCCATCCTCTGATAAATTTTAGTTGTGTGATCCTGAACAAGTCATTGAACTACTGATTCCCAAACCTGCCTTCCCTTCTCTCTAGGCAATGTTTTAAGTTTATAAGTTAAATGGCAGATACTGATCTGTATTTGTAGAGGGAGTTTCTTCATAAAGAATTCCTTATACCTAAGAAATCATAGTTCTGGTCAAAACAAAAAAAGAAGGAGTTTGATAGCCACCCTCAGCTTCCCTTCCTTTCTTTCAACTTTTTCCATTGCCTTGTTGTTGCTGTTGTGTTCATCCTTCGTTGCTGAAGAAGACTGTGCCATCAGAGAGATGATGACTTGACTGTCACTTGACTTTGTATTGGGTGAGGGAGGGCTGTGCAGATCACCAACCTCACTTCTCCTCTAGAGCCATCTGAATCCAGTGACCAGATATTGATCAAGATAACTGGAGATGACCCAGGATGCACTGGGAGACCTTGGGCCCTTTAGGCCAAGGTCTATTCAGGAGCTCACTTAGGGTGAGGTAACATCCATTCAGTGAATAGGCCTCTTTAAGAAGTAGCCAGAGCATGGACCCTTAACAAATTGCTTGATGTAACTTGGTTAACCTCCTTACCCACAATGCTTTCATTCTTCTTGAGTCTCTCCTTGAACTCAAGTCCTTTGTGTGAGCCTTCTTGAGCTCTCCTCAGGTCCTTCACTTTCTTATTCTTCATTCTTCTCCTCTCCCATCATTTTCCTTCAAACCTTTCTCCTCCTTTAGGTTGAGCCTTTCTTTTTCCACCTACTATCTGAGTAATTTTTACTCTTCCTCCAGTCTTCCCAAATTTTCCTTTCCCAAATGTAATTTTTGGCCTTCTCCACATATCAATGCCCTCTAGACACTAGCATATCCTTCTCCACTATATTCAAATCCAGATTACCTTTTCCAGCTCCTTCCATACAACCTTCTCCCCCATTAGAATGTGAACTCCTTAGACTGTTCTTGATATTTGTGTATCCAGTCTCTAGCACAGAACAGATAGTTAAGATGGATTGATTTGATCAGAAGACAAAATTGCAATCAAGAGCAAATGTGTAAAATTTATAAAACTTGTTTACTAAATTCATCAGATAGAACATGAGGGAAGAGTATCGACTGAACCTAAATTTTCCAGCTTGGAGAACCAACCTGGTAGGAGAAAGACTATGAATTTGCTTTTAAGTGTGTTGCATTTGGAGCAGCAATGGGAGCAGGATAGGGGAGATTTCCTGAGAACAACTGAAAACAAAATCAGAATCTTAGAGCTGGAGTATGACCTTTGAGGTCATAAGACCACAGTATTTGGAACTAGAAGAAAGACTTGAGAAATCCTCTCACATTACAACCTTCATTTTATAAATGAAGAAACTCAGATATGTAGAGAGGAGCATTACTCACAAATAGTCACTTACGTAACAAGCAACAGGACAAGAATTCATATTCAGGGCTCTTGATTCCAAATTCAAGGCATCTTCCATTACATTATGTCATTTAGTCCAACCACCACTCAATGCATAAATCTCTTCTGCTATGTCTTTATCAGATATGATATGATCTTTGTCTTAAAAACATTCATTGATAGTAGTTTGCTGCCTCAAAAGCTATGACTATTAGACAATTTATCTATATATTGATTCAAAAGCTTCCTATAGTTTCCCCCAGCAGTCTTAGTTATGTTTTTGAAGCAACCCAGGATAATGTCCTAAGGATGAGATCAACATAGAACATGTCCAGTTAAGAAAAAACAATACTAGAGTTCAGGTGAGAACCTTGGAACGGAGCTATAAATCTGGAAATCATTCATACAAAATGACAGAGCCGCAAAAGTGGATGGACATTTCTTGAGTATGGGTGTAGAGTAAGGATTCCTAAACTGAACATGCATATCCCAGGAGATGAGAAATTTGTCAGGGGAATGTGGCGAATATTTGAAAAATAACTATTTTTGTCCTGTTGATAATTAATCTATTTTATTTATAAATTTTAAAAAATAAACTCTAGAATTTTTTTCCTTCCCTACTGAATAAGGTATGAAAAGGTTTACTGAAAGTCAAAGGGTAGAAAAACCAAAAAAATGTTGGGAATGTTTAGATTGATTGTCTGACAAAGGATAGTGATCCCTAGAATTTATTTCCTTTCATGTTGAAGAAGATGTATAAGAAGGTTTACTGATAGTCAAAGGGTACAGAGTCCAAACAAAGGTTGGGAATCTCTGGTGTGGAGGAAGAAGAGAAGAGGGGCAAGTGTCCTGCAACCTTTACTTCACCCACTACCAAGAAGAGAGGAAGAGGAAATGCAATAAGCAAAGGAAATAAAGGAGTGACCAGAGGAGCAAGTAGAGAAACAAGAAGGCCATTAATGAAGGAAGGCTGTTAAATGGGTTCTGATATTACAGAGAGGTCAAAAAGGATCCATGATTTTACCCTTCATCCAAAAACTCCTTCATTATCTTTCATTTGGAAGAGAAATTTGACCTCTATGCTCTATTTACTAGCTACTCATATATTCGCTGCTACCTTGGGTACCTTAATCCATTTTGAAATGGTCAGTTCCCAAAATGCTCATATTTGCATAAAAAGAATCATTTTCCTGTACCCTTTTTTGACAGAAAAATCTTTAGCAAAACTATAGAAAAGAAACATTTCAAAGTAAAAGTTACAAAGACAATCATATCCTTTGACCTAATAGCACCATTGTTGGGAATAATAATTAATTCATTAATTTGATTTAAAGTTTGCAAAGTAGTTTACAAATGTCACCTCTCTTCAACATACTCTGAATATTTTATATTTTTATGGAATTATATCCAATCACTAACAATTGGAAACAACCAAATGTCTGACAATAGGTAATGGTTTAATAAATAGTGATACATTGATGCACTAGAAAATTATAATATATGTTATTTTGTTTGCTTCCTAAGTGGATGGGGAGTGGGGGAAAGTGAGGGACACAATTTGGAACTCAAAATTTAAAAAGAAAATTATATTAAAATAAATAAAAAATAATCATTTTTAGGAAGAATAGTATAATAGAATCAAGACCAGCATGCCCAGTGTAATAATAATCTTAGTTCACATTTAGTGCTCTGAAGTGTACAAAGTGCTAGGTGATACGTTATCTTGTGTGATATTCACAAGTCCATTAGATTGGTGAAATAATTATCCCTAGTTTACAGATGAAATAACTGAGGTTCATAGAAGTTGAACACTTGCCTGAGTAACACAGCTATTATGTAACTGAAGAAAAGATTTAAACCCAACTCTTCTGACTAATTTCAGTGATCTGGGAAATTACAGTTAATATTTATACGGTGCCTACTATGTACCAGACACTTTGCTAAGTGCTTTGTAATTATTATTATTATAATAATATAATATTATTATTATTATACAAATGAGGAAACTGAGGCAAACAGAGGTTAAATGACTTCCCCAGGGTCACACAAGCTAGTAAGTGCCTGAGGTTATATTTGAACTCAGGTCTTCCTGGCTCCAGGATTCTATCCATCATGCCATCTACCTGTCTGTGTCAATCAAATGAAATGATAACCCAGAAGTGCTAGAACAGTACCTGGCACAGAATAAGTTCTTAATAAATACTTATTTCCTTCTATTCACTGTATCATGTTGCCTCAGTATATATATAAGCAAAGAAAAAAATTTGTCTGTATCTCTATAGAACAATGCAAAGAGGAAAAAAATAATCAAAAGAATAAAATATACTTGTACCACATATTAGGAAAAGTCAATATTCAATATAGAAAAATAAGGAATTCTGGTAAAGACTTAAAGGAAATTCTGAAGACTTGTAATACTTTGTGCGTGGAAATTAATTAAATGGAAATGGTTCCTAAACAAGATTAATTGGCTGTCTTGCTGTTCTCCACAGCATATAAGATCATAGCTTTAGAACCCAAAGGAACCTTGAAGGTCATCTACTTCTCTCCCCTCATTTTATAGATGAAGAACTGGGGACCAGAGAGATTCTGAGGACCAGAGAGGTTCAGTTGACTTTACCAAGGTCATACGGGTAGTAAACAGATGAACTATGATTGGAAAGCAGCTCCATGATTCCAAATCAAGTATTCTAATATTCCTCCTGAGGCTTTGCTTTGTATAGAATCTCCTCATCTGAACTGATGAGCTCGTGTTTATCCTTCATTCTCAAAGAGGACCATGACATCAGGGTGATGACGTGACTTACAGTTGACTGTGATTTGAGTGAGAGAGGGCTGTGCAAGGTCACCAACCTTACTTTCTTCTCCTGAGTCATCTGGATCCAGTGGCCTGATATTCATCAGGATGGCTGGAGATGACCCAGGATGCAATGGGAGACCCTGGTCCTTTCAGTCTAAGGTCTTATAGCATTCTCACTTTGAGTGAGATACACCCATTCAATGAATAGTCTTCTTTAAGTAGTTGCTCAGAGGATGGCTCCTTTAATAAAGAAATTTTGATAAATTGATGAGCTATCATTTGTCTTTAGCACTGTGACTCTACGCTAAGTATGCCCCTATAACACAGTAACAAATATTTTGCCTAGCCATGAAGAAATATAAGAAAGGGGGCAGTGCCTTCCTTTGAGGTCTTTCTTCCCCAGTTTTGTTTCCAAAGCTCTGCTTCTGCCTTAGGGAGAAGAAAAAGTCCCCATCACCACCACCGAGTACCCTATTTCAAACATGCTTTCTGTTTCCAT
This sequence comes from Bettongia penicillata ogilbyi, assembly GCA_023548195.1. Lineage (NCBI taxonomy): Eukaryota > Metazoa > Chordata > Mammalia > Diprotodontia > Potoroidae > Bettongia > Bettongia penicillata. Next base: position 194,023 of record JAJHZJ010000481.1, on the reverse strand, counting down.
GGAGAAAAAAGTGTTGATGGTGGGATTGGGGGTGAGGGGGACAGCATGTTGAGCCAAATAAAGAGCAGTTTGGAAACATTCCCATCATATAGATACAGATGGAGAATCTTTGTTTCAACAAATTTTGTTTAGTTCATTAAGGAACTATATACCCACACACATATACAAACATATGCACAAAGGAAAAAAACAAGCATATGTACACATCTATAGGCAGGCAGCATACATACTAGAGAAAAGGAAATTGAATGGGAAGAAAATTGGATGCAACTCACTAAATAATTGAATGAATGAAGAGTTATTCTGATTCTCATCTCCAATGGGCTTTATTCTACCCAGGATAGAAAATAATGCTTATATTTTGGAAGTAAAATAATTTTGTAACCCAATACCCATTCAAAATAATTATTTCAATGATTCAGTAGTAACAAACCATTTTACCCAAATCAGCATAGCATTGTGGGAAGAGCCTTGGGTTTAGAGGAAGAAGATATCATTGTTCTGCAATTGATATATGTGCCCTTGGGTAAGGTACACATGTTTCTTCTCTTCAAAATAAGAAGGCAAGACTAGAGATAGCCAGTGAGGTCCCTTCCACCTCTAAGTCTATGATATTAAAGCTTAGCCCATTTTGTGTGTTTGTATATATAGGTGGGTGTATATACACTTGAGTAATTGACAGAATGATTGATGCAGAACTAACACAGAAAGACAGCAGTGGGTCCTTTGAGATACTAGCTGAATTAAAAGTCTTGGATATTATACCATCTTTAGAGGGAAAGGTAAGGGAGCTGTATATTTTGCTTCGTTTTAAGATACATAACACTTCAGTTATTCATTAGGGGTTATGGGTATGTAGGAAATGGGAATAAATAAATAGAGAATTCTCCCAATTTATTTAGCCTATACTTATTACAGTATTTGAACTAGCTCTGGTCTCCACAACTTAAAAGGAATATGAATAATTTGAGAGAAAATTCCTGATATAACTAAAGAACTATAAAATAAGATGAAAGTCCTTGAGGAACTATTCTTCATTTTTGTCTTTTTATCCCAAGTACAGAGGTTTGCCTAGAACTTTTTTGTCTAGAATTGTGAATACACTAGGTGCTAAATAAGTAATGTTCATTGAATAATAATATTCATTGCTGAAGGAATGAGTAAAAACACTATTTAACCTAAATAAGAGGGAGGAATAATTAAAAGACTTTGATTAAAATATCTAACTGAAAAATTTAAAAGTTCAGTCAATTATATAGGCAATTTAGTAAATTGCCACCAAGTATCTGGATCTTTGGAATACCCAAATAATTCAGTTCAATAGATACCTATTAGCATCTTTATCTGCAAAATACATGTTGACTGGATAGGTCTTTTTCATCTCCATACTTGATATTTTATTTGCATGGTCACTATGTTTCCTGTGTTTTTCTCCTGCAAAACAGAAGTAGCCTTATTTCTCTATTTTTTTTTCTTATACACAAGTAGAAATTAAGTTGAATCATCATTGCCAGAGGCTTCCTTTATAAAGCAGGAAGAGTTAAGAGAAAAATCTGAAGAAACAGTATAGAACCTTGCCCCTATTCAGATCGTCTTCTCATGGACACACTTGAGAGGCAGCATGGAATGGGGGCTAGAAGTCATCTTAGAGCCAGATACTAGTAGAGCCTAGATCCAAGTCCTACATCCAACCTTATGTGATGTCACAACTTTTTAGCACCCCAGTCAACACTCTAGGTTACGTAAGAATTACCAGTCTTCCTGAATGGAGGAATCTTTCCCAAGTGGAGGAAGTTTCCATACACTTACAAAATCCCAGAGCCCTCTCAAACCTTGCCATATACATTTACATTTAAGATGTACCTATATACCTACAACAGAACTTTGCTTCAGAATTAGTTCATGTCTATGCTTCATGAATAAGTGAATATGAGCATCAGAACACCATTTAGCATGGCACAGTGGAACAAATGTTAGTTTTGGTGTCAGAGGACCTGGATTCTAATCCTGACTCTGCCACTTGCGACCTGCATGCTTAACCTCTCTGGGCTTCAGTTCCTCATCCATAAAATGGGATATTGAACTAAATGACTTCTAATATTGCATCTAGCTCTAAATATAATTATTTGAACTTTGAAGAGAAACATTACATTTATTATTAGAAAAAAAGAACTAGAATTTTTCTAGTTATAAAGTGATATTATGAACATGTAAGAAATATGCATATATATGTATATATATATGTGTGTGTGTGTGTGTGTATTTGTTTGTTGAGAATCCTTTTGGAATTTTCTTGGCAGACATACTGTAGTGGTTTCCCATTTCCTTCTCCAGCTCATTTTTACATATGAGGCACTGAAGCAAACAAAGTTAAATGACTTGCCCAGGTTCACACAGCTGGTAAGTATCTGAGGTCAGATTTGAACTCAGGAAGATGAATCTTCCTGGCTCCAGGCCCTGTGCTTTATTCACATGTCACCTAGTTACATATACAACTTTTGCATATAGAAATATATATGTATGCATTATATATATGTGCATGTATATATGTGTATGTGATACACATACACACACAGGCATATAGACATTTTTTTTATTAAAAAGGAAACTTGAATCACCCATCTAGGAAACAGATTCATTGCAGTTATTTCCTCTAAATTCATATTAGGTTTTTTTTAAATATGCTTTTCTTTAATTGTATAATGACTGAGTATAAACATATCTGTCACCACACAGTGGAATTAAAACAGATTATTTATACAGTACTTTAAAATTTTCAAAGTATTTTCCATGCATTATCTCAGGTGAGTCAATCAAGGTAAGATTCTTATAATAAGCATTACAAGGCCATTTTTACTGAGACTCAGAGAGGCAGCTCACACTCCTAGCATGCATCAGAGAAAGGACTTAAACAGTGTTGCTGACTCCAAGTCTAGCATCCACTACACCATGCTACATTTCTAAAAACATGAACACTGGAGAGAGAGACCTAGACTGGAACACTGGCTCTGCTACTCCCTATCTGTGTGACTTGGAACAAGTCATTTATCCCTGGTCCTTTGTTCCTTCACCTATAAAGAGATTAGACTAGATGGCCAAAGAGGTGCCTTCCAACAGGACTCTAGTTAAGCCTAGGGAGACTGATTACCAGAAAGCAGGCAACCAGAGAATAAAATTTCTCTAATTAAGGCAACTCTGAATGGAACTGGTAGAAGGAGTAGTCATATAAGTGAAATTATAGAATTTTTCCTGTTTCAAAGAGAGAAGAAATTTTTTTTTAAATGTTCTCAATAGAAGATTACTTCTTTGACAGAAGTTCAATCCACTCTGTGTAAGCTGGTTGTAGATTTCACCCTTGTCCTTTCATTCCCAGGGCCTGCCACATAGGAAGTCCTTAAATGTTTACTGGATGGGATTGGATTGGATTAATCTTTAGTGCAGATCAAGTACAGAAACACAAGTTCGCTTTGCTGTTTATGTCACCAGTCTTCCCCCAAAGAGGGAAAGTCCAGTCCAGGAAGGTGAACATCTGTCCCAACTGACAACACAATGGCATCTTTTATTCTTATTTTTTCTTTACTTCAAGGAAGAAAATAAAAGTAATGTTTCCAAGTAAGTTTCACATGGTCTATATTTTCCCAAGTCAAGTCAACAAGCATTTATTAATGCTTACTATGTGCCAAGAACTCTGAGCACCCAGGATATGAAGAAAGACAAAGATTTCCCTTCTCTCACAGTGTAATGATGGGAATAACATGCAAACAGCTCTGTACAAATAAGATATATGCAGAATTAATTGGAGATACATTAACTGATAGCAGATAGGCTTTCTGTGGAAGCTGAACCTTGCAGATAAGACTCAGCAGAGACTCAGAGGAAGCTAGGTAAGTCAGAACACAAAGATGAAGAGGGAACGAACTCCAGGGATGGGGAGCAGCCACTAAAAATGCCTTGAGTCAGAATTTCAAATCAGACTTAAAGTTATAAAGGACTTCAGAGGTTATCACCTTCTATCTGGAACAGGAAAGCCCGTAGCATGTCTGACAGGTGGCCAGTCAGCCTTTGCTTATGGGGAACGCACTACCTCACAAAGCAGTTCATTCCTTTTGAACATTCATCATTAAGAAGTGTTTCACTTCACTTCAACAAATGTTTACTAAGCCCCTGTGTGCAAGATACTATCTTAGTGGATATAAAAATTAGAAAAGGAATATTTTCTTCTTTACCTCTGCTTCCTTACCTTCAAGGATTTTACAATCTAATAGTTACCTAACATAAATGCATAAAAAGTATAAAAAGATAGAATATGAAAGGGAATATTGAAAAAGGAGAGATACAGGCAAAGTAGCAAAAGAAAATTTGAGAAAAGAGAGATCACTTTCAATTGGATGAATCAAGGAACACTTCACAGAGGTGGTGATAAAAAAGTTTCTATTTAAAGGAAGGGAAATATATTAACAGGAGGGCGTGCATTCCAGAAACAAAGACTAGCTTGTCAAAATGAAAGCAAAAGAGTTCAGAGTAAGCTTGAGAAATGGCTAGGGCTGAGCCATAATTGGCAATTCATGGAACTAAAATGAATCAAAACACTAAGCCAAATTTAGTGGAATAGAGGAAAGAAGACTCCAAGATACTATTGTTATGAGACCATTATCTAGGGATTAGATATAGGACTGGCTGGGACCAAGGAAGATCTTTCCTGTGGTAGAACTACCTGGAGTAGGGTGGAGGCAAAAATGTCATCATCTGATAACTGATAACTTCCTATTTTAACTAATTATTTTTGCTAATTAAGTGTCAATCTCCATTGTTTCTACATTGCAGAAGGACTCAAAGTATTTTTAATGCACTCTACATTTTGGCATCCTGTAGGGGAAAGCCTTGCTTGGCTTGCCCTAGTTAGAGCTGTTCTGGCGAGGAGTCTTGTTTGGCTGGAACACATTGTTCATGAAGGGGAGGAGTCTAGAGCAAGGCAGAAAAATTAAATTGAGCTAGATTGTGGAGCATCTTAAATTCTAGTCTAAGTTACATTATTCCTTTCACTGAGGCAGAATTTGTCTTTCTTCTCAACTATGAAAAGGGACTCCAAGTTTCCTTTGAGTAAATAAAGGAGAGGCCTTTTTTTTAGCTTGGTGGATAAGATCAGAGAATGATGGGATTTGGAACTGGGAGGGATCCTCATTACTGGTAAAATGAGAGACTTGTACTCAATGATCTCCAATGTTCCTTTCAGTTCCAAATCTACAGCCCCATGACTTGTTTATCCCACTATTCTATGTAAAAAAGGGCCAAAAATAAAGAGAAAAGTCTGATTGTATTCCACCTCTGCTGGTTCTCAGGGCATGAGTATTGTCCAAAGGGCCATGGGGTTTTTTAAAGAATTCATCTTTAAGAGAATACCATATGCTGTGCATCTCTGTTCTTAGAAGAAGGGGCCATGGTGACAGTGGAAATTGAGAAATGACCCCAAAGGGTTGGAGCTAGGCAGAGACTAGAAAGGGTATCATCTTCAATAGTGAAACATCAGGTGAAGTTCATGTGTGAGCACTTCAGTTCCAGTTTGGTACCATTAGATGAGAGAGACAGAGAAAGAGAGAGATAGACAGACAGACAGACAGAGACAGAGAGAGAGAGAGAGAGATTTGTTTTGCACAAGAAGATTCATTGATTAATTATGCTTAGGGAACTGCCTATGAACAATGAACTTTTCAAACATGTTAACTTTATGTTTTGTCACTGACAGCAGATTAATGACCTCAAAAGCAAAACATTACATGGAAGGTCATTTATTTTCCAGCCTAACTGAAAATCCTTAACTCCAGATCAACTCTGTTGGCATTTTCACTTATAACTACATACTTCTTCTGCTCTCTTGGCCTCATTTGAAACACTTGTTTGTTTCTCTCTATTTATGCTTGTTATCTTCCCAGGGACACATAGCACATTCCTTCAAATTTATAGCAGTGGGGGACAGTGACCCGTATCTTAGTTCCTTTAGAGGAATTTCTCTTCCTTCCGTCTTTGATAAACAGTCATTCATAATTTGTGGGAAAAGTTGACAGATACGAGGAACCTGATGCATCTTTAAATTATACTGCCTTCAGCATCCTCAGAGAGACTTTCTCTGGCACATCAAATTACTATTTGAGCCTTGGGTGTCCAAATGAGATCTTAGTAATTGTGGATAAATTATTTGTTTTAATAGTATTTAAAATGGTATCAATGTTGAACCATCGATAGATAGGAAGATGGTAGATCTTCTGCATATTCTTTGGGAGTAGTGGGGATATAGCTTCTCAGCCACAGAAAATTTAAATAATAGAGCTAAATGATCAAAATAAGGTGTAAAATACAACTGTTTCACAACTAGTAGAAGATGACTCCATTAAACATTGTAGGAAGATGTGATTTTACTTCCTGTTCATTAGATTGCAGAGATGACCAAAAGAAAACTGTTGGTAGAGTTGGAAAGGAGTGCAATCACTCAGGAAAACAATTTGGAACTATGCCATAAATATCTAAGTTCTTCATTTAGATCTTCTAGGAGTCTGTGGTTATATGTGAATATATATATATATATATATATATATATATATATATTTTATATATATATATGTGAATTTGAGTTGAAAAAAAATTACATCTTTATTTTCTCTAGCTCAAATTTAGTCATTCATCAAAATATTACTCTGAGGTGTGGATAAGCTACACCAGACTGCCAAAGATATCCACAGCATAAAAAAGGTTAAGAAACTCTGCCATAAATTCATGAAGTTGTACATACCCTTTGACCAAGTGATACCACATGTATAGTATATCTATAGAATTCAAAGAAAGAGGGGAAGATACCATGTACACAAAAATATGTGTAGTAATATTTTTTGTGAGATTGCAAAACACTGTAAACACAGTGGGTGCCCACTGATTGTGGAATGACTGGGCAAATTATGTTATGTCAGTGTAACAGCTTATCATTATGCTGTAAGAAATGGCAAGTATAAGAACTTCAAATAAATTTGTAGAGACTTGCATGAACTGATACAGAATGAATTCAAAAAAGCCAAGAAAATGATATGAACATCACCTAGGGCTCAAGTCTAGGCATTTGCAAAAGACTTCTCACTAGTGGAGAGAATGATTATATGATACTCCACACCTGAATGAGGAGCAAAATTGATGAACGCTGGGGAGAAGAGAGTTTCTTGTTCTGCCTTCAGCTCCTGTCACAAGATAAATTTAGAGTTATAAAGACACTTGAAAGTTATCCAGCCCAACCCTCCTCATTTTACCCAGAGATGATTTGAGCTTCAATTACTTGCCCACCATCAGACAGGTGGTATAAGGCAGAACCAGGATTTGAACCTGAATACTCGTAACTCCATACCTGGGATTCTTTCTGCTGCAGAATCCTGACCTACTCTACTATCTGATTAGCTAGCATCAGGTGGCATAGTGACTAGAGCATTGGGACTAGATTAAGGACTATCCGAGTTTAAATTTGTTTTCAGATACTTATTAGTCCTGTGACCATACACAAATCATACACCCCTCTGTCTGCCTCAATTTCCTCATCTGTAAAATCAGTGTTATGATAACAGCACCTTTCTCACAGGGGTATCATGAAGCGCAAGGGGCAGCTGGGTGGTGCAGTGGATAGAGTAGCAGGAGTCAGGAGGACCTGAGTTCAAATCTCACCTCAGACACTTCACACTCTCTAGCTATGTGACCTTGGGCAAGTCACTTAACCCCAATTGCCTCATCTGGGGTCATCTCCACTCATCCTGATGAATATCTGGTCACTGGATTCAGATGGCTCTGGAGGAGAAGTGAGGCTGGTGACCTGCACAGTCCTTCCTCACTCAAAACAAAGTCAAGTGCAAGTTGTGTCATCGAAGGAGGAACCCACATTGTGAAGATCAATTGAGATAATATTTTGAAAATGTTTTGCAAATCTTGAAGCACTATGTAAATGCTAGCTAGTATTATTTTAGCCAGGAACATTCCCCTGGTGCCCCAAGGTACAACAGTTCGGTTTGGGCGGAGAGGGAGGGTAGTGGGAAGGAAAGATTTGGAGGCAAGGTAGAGAAGCCAGTTGAGTCATCAAGACTGAGAACCATTAGGCTGAAGCCACAGGGGATGGTGACTTTTGCCCATCCTGTCCATTACCTTCCCTGGCAGTTTGCCCTAAATTTATTGCTCTATGATTGCCTGCCTCTTCAAGAGGAAAACAAAGCTCTTGGTACTTCAATTCCATCCTCTCTTCAGATTCAAATTCAATTTTATTTCAAATTCAAAAATTCTATTTCTGGCTCTGAAGCATTCTCCTCAGCAGGGGAATGTGTTTGGGAAGAGGAGTGGCAAAAAACACCCAGACTATAAACATTAATTAGATAAAAACCAAGCAGTTTCATTTCCAAACAGATAAAGGAATGCTAAGCAATTAGCAATGGAATTTCAAACACTTATTAGCAATGTGATGCTGGTAAGTCACTTAACCTATCTACCTCATTTATTTAAAATGGGGGTAATAATAGCATCTATTTCCCAGGATTGTTGTGAGGATAAAATGGGATAGTATTTGTAAAGTACTTTGCAAATCTTAAAGTGCCATATAAGTGCTAGCTTATATTATTCTTATTACTAGCTATTAGAAATATATCATAGAATTATAGATATAATAAGTCATAGAATGACTACAACCAGTTGGGTGTCTAGTAGTCAAGTCTTGTTGGCACATTTATAACAAAGGCGCTCATTAACGATTTAACATTCTACTCTTATGAAGTACAATATAATGAATACCAAGTTGACTTTTCCTCTCGCTATTAGTCTATCTCTCTCAGTGATTCTTTCTCTCTTGTCTAGTCTGCCTCTGACAATGTTTTTGCTGCATTGCTCCAGTAGCCGATACCCCATGACTTGGGATGTTTTTTCTCCGAAAAGGAGGAGATTCTAGCTTCCCTTTGAGATTTTAGAAGGCATTATACCAAAAGATAGAAGTCTTAAACAAGAAGTAGCCTTATCCCAAACATAGTCTTGAGTAGAGTGCCATGAGCTCACAGCTTGCAGCTAGTTAGGGAGAAGAATGTTTCTCCCATTTACTCTCAGTAACTCCTAAAGACCTTCTTATTCTTCAAGGCCAGTAGATAAGAGATACTTGAGAGTCAGATATAATGCCCTTACTACATCCACAGAATTTGGGTGCAGTAGCCAATTAAAAGACCACAGTCCCCCACCCCAGAAAAAAGAAGCAGTCAGGGGATAGTTGTGTGTGCCCTAAAATAGGAAAAGGGCAGTGAGGGAAAAGGAAAACTCTTCTAATCAAATATCCCCAAGGGGATGCTACAAAAAAAAATCCACCTATTGTTCCATATCAAAACCTTTATTCATTAGCATGAAGACACAACTTTAACAGGACTTGTCTTCTCAAGATTTTTCTTGGAAGAAATATGCCCTTTAACTCATTCTGGTTTGCAACATGAAACACACAAATGTTGTGAGTGTAGAATATGAAAATAGTTTGAAGCAATGTCCAGAAAAAATTAAAGTAGTGTGGAAAGAGAGCATTCATAGAAGAACAATGAAATGAGCGAGTTCTTCCCTCATGAGAGTGGTTTGAATGAATTGGATAAGTTTAGCCTAAAGAAAAGACTTGGCAAGGTCAAAATAGCCATCACCAGGAATGTGTAGAGTTGTCCTTCTCTTTTGACCCAGTTTTGGGGGAGGTAGGGTAAAAGCAAGAACACAAACTAGAATGTGCAAAGTGGTAAATTAAGTCCATAGGAAAAATTTTCTTACAATTAGAGTGATGTTAAAGTGAAATGTGCTCTGTCTGAAAGTAGCCCTCCCCTATCTGTCTCCTCTTCTCATTGATTATTTCCAAAGAGACCATCATTTTAGGAAGGATGTCAGCCTTGCTTCTCCTCACTCGCCTCCATTCTCTTCCCAGAATTCTTTTTCTTGCCTTCTGTCTTGACATCCCCTCTCCCCAGAGGGCACTTTTGCTGCTTCCTTCCACCCTGTTCCCCTTTCCAGTTCTCTTATATTTGCTGTCTTCTCCCATTAGAACCTAAGCTCCTTGAGGGTAGACACTGTCTTGTTTTCTTGTGTTTCTATCATCAGCTCTTACAACAGCATATGCCACATATTAAGTGGTTAATAAGTGTTCTCTCTAGTGGTTTGCTCATCACTAGAAGACTTCGGACAACGTTCTGAGCAGCCACTGAACAGGGATAGCATAGTGGGAATTATTTTTCTGGTACATGTTAGATTAGTTCTTCACTGAGGTCCCTTTTACCACTAGAATTCTGTGATTCTTTGACCTCACTTAGAAAACTTTGCCACTAACCTTTTTTCTGAACTATTTAAAGTGAAGGACTAAAACGTTGAAAACGATTACTTTATTTTTAGGATGTGACACAAAGTCCTTGAAGGATTTAATCATGCTGTTCTTGTCATCTTTGTGGGGTTCTTCCTATTCTAAAATGTTCATTCTGATTGTCATTTTTGAAGCACAAAACCCATCATAACTAGAGAGAAGACAAATATCTAAATTTAGGATGCTCTGGACAGAGTTATCAACTCTTCATCTGCAAGGAAAAGTACCACATTTCACCCTCACTTTTGACTTGGTGGGTAGATTCAATTCAAGGGGATCATGGCACTTCTGGACATTGTTCTTATTGTTTTTTTAATGTTTTTAAGAGAAAATGAACATTTTGATTCTTAAATATAATGAAGGGAGGGAATGTAAGTTTAAACCTCCAAACCAGAAAAAAAAATGATTGCAGAATTTGTTTCTGGGTCTTTTTTTCCCTTTCTTTTTGAATTTTGAAACTCAGAAATATAATCCATGTATTTGGAATCCAACCTAACTCATTGATCAAAGAAAATGTTTCATAAATCTGTGTTTATTAACAACATTGTGTTTAAACAAAAACTTTCCCCAACTTAAACACCAAAACAATAGTGTTTGTTTGGCAGTGCTTGGCGTTTATTGCATTCAACATATAGAAATTCTGTACTCCTATTCATAAGTTATTTCTTCTTGTAGGTTGTTTTCTATTAAGAATTTTCTGGAGAGAGAAAGAAAATATATATGACGGATGGTCTTTTACAATTTGCCAGATGGTGCAATTAATAAGCAGAAGACAAAATTGGGAAAGACTATTTGATAATACTCCAAAAGATTTCAAGTCCCTGCTTCAACAGGCCTGTTTTCTTGAAGACTTCCACCCTTTTTTTAGCCCCTACCTGACTTCGAGTAAAGACTTAGCCCAGTATGGTGCCTTGGGTTCCATGGGTGATTAAGAATTCAATTCAATTGAACAGGTCTTTGTTAAGTACCTTTTGGATGCCAAGTACTGTTCTAATGTGGAAAGGGTAGAAGAGATGGAGAATAGACCCATATGATATAAGCTTTGCTTTGGTGGGACTTATAAGTGGTAGCTTATACTTATATAGAGCTTGACATCACGTTATGTTTTTCCATACATTTGATCCTCATAACCATCCTGTGAAATATGAAAGGCAAGCATTATTACCTCCATTTTACGAAAAAGAAAGCTGAGGTTCTGAGAGATTGTGATTCACCCAAAGTCAAATAGTGGAAACGATTCCAGGAATTTTTGGCTTTACAATCTGTGACCTTATGTTCACTGCATTTTTGTAGCACTTTCTCCTAGAAAGTCTCTAAAAATTCATTGGTGATACTATGAAATTCTTGATTGCTTTGTGCTGTGCTATGCATGGTGCCTAGTCTAGAGCCTTGCATACAGGAAGCACCAGTGCTTGCTGATTTAATAAATTTATCCTATTTAACAATCACTTGCCATATATTTTAATTACCTAATGTTAGTATCTTCCCCTAGTTGATTATCTCCAATTTGTCCTATCTACATCTTGTTTGTACGTAGTTGTTTGCATATTTTCACACATACACCATTAGGCTATGCACTCATTAAGAGCAAGGAGTATCTTTTGCCTTTGTATTTTCAACTAAACTAGTATCCAGCACATAGTAGACTCTGAAAGCTAGTGCTTCAAGGGAGCAGAGATGTCTTCCAGCCCAACCTCCTTATTTTATCATGGCTTTCAGGCAGTCCAATTCCTGGATCCATTTTCCAGGTCAATTGTTTTTCCAATGAGATGATTCACATTGTGTTCTAGTTCTTTCATTTTTTTGGCTTTGATTGTTTCTTAATTTCTCATAAAGGCATTAGCTTCCATTTGCTCCATTCTAATTTGTAAGGAATTATTTTCCTCAGTGAGCTTTTGAACCTCCTTTCCCATTTGGTCAATTCTACTTTTGAAGGCACTCTTCTCCTCATTGGCTTTTTGGACCTCTTTTGCCATTTGGCCTAGTTTGTTTTGTAAGGTGTTATTTTTTTCAGTATTTTTTGTGTCTCCTTTATCAAGCTGTTGACTCCTTTCTCATGATTTTCTTGCATCACTCTCATTTCTCTTCCTGATTTTTCCTCTATGTCTCTTACTTGATTTTCACCCATTGTCACCATAATAACTTTCTATAGTCAGAATTTCTTTCTGTTGTTTGTTCATTTTCCCAGGCTATTACTTGACTTTTAACTCTTTATTAAAGAAGGGTTCTGCTTCCAGGGTAGAGGGTGCACTGTCCCAAGTGTCAGAGGTTATGTGCAGCTGTTTTCAGAGATAGGGACCTCTAAGTTTTCAGTTCTTCCAACATGGTATGATCTAAGGAGAGGTGTTTACTATTCTCCTGGTCTTTGAGAAACTACAAGCACTACCCTAGAACTGTAAGGAAGTTCTCCCCTCCATGATGGCCATGAGGTCTGCCATGCTAGTACTCCTCATTGTCCCGAGATTGCTACCCAGGACTGGTACCCAGATCTGACCATGGTTAAAGCAAAAAAGTGTTGCCTCAATGTTAGCAAAAAGACCCTTGTAATCTTCTTCTGAACAGTTGTTCAATCCCTTTACTGTCTGGAGGCTGAGAGCTCTGGAAGCAGCCACTGACCCTGCTGCTACTGATTCAGTCACTCCTGAGGCCTTCTCCTGGTTTGCTGGGGCTAGGGCTATGCTGGTAGGGCCTGTGTTATACTGTACTCCTCTCTCACCTTGGTGCAATGACCTCTCATGCTGACTTTCCAAGTTGTGTTGGGTGGGAAATTCATTTTTCTCCCTCTTTTTGTGGGTTCTGCTGCCTAGAATTTGTTTAGAGTCATTTTTATAGGTATTTGAAGAGGTTTGGGGAAGAGCTCAGGTGATTTCCTGCCTTTCCTCTGCCATCGTGGCTTCGCCTCCAACTCCCTTATTTTAGAGATGAACAAATAGGCCCAGAAAGTGTCTTCCTCAAGGTTAGAAAGGTAGTAAGCGACAGTCAGGATTCAAACACAAGTCAATTTGTTTCAAATCTATCCAAAAGCATTCATTGAGGACCTATCCATGCACTTAACACTGGGCTGAGAGGGAAGGAATCAAGAGAAGCAGAAAACAGATTCTGTCCTTAAAACATTTTATAATCTCATTGGAGAAACAAGGACAAGAAGCATGTTGCTTGTAAGGTAGAAAACAAAACTACAGGGATTTTGTTAGATATTAAATTCTTAAAACAAAAAACTTTCAAGCGTGAGGTTCTTACCCTTTTATGTGTCATGGCCCCTTTGGCAGTCTGGTGAAACCTATGAACCTCTTTTCAGAATAATGCTCTTTAAAAACATTTTAAAAATACACAAACATACAGAAGAAACCAATTTTATGAAATATCATTATCAAATTTTTTAAAATGGACCTCAGGCTAATGATTGCTGGTATGTATAGATACAGCCTTTATGCTTGACCATACTTGTTTTATAAATATATCAAAGTATTTATCACTTCCATCCTCATCTACTGTTTCTCTTAAGCTGGAGGATACATAGGTTCTCAAAGGCTGTACCAAGAGATTCTCAGCTATGCTAGGTCCTGCTCAGCTGGAAAAACTTCTGAGCACTGATTGATCAACAGACAGCAATTGTCAGCATCCAAAAACCAGCCTCACTCAGATGGGGAGAAATTCCTCACTATGTTGACTTCAGGGTGGCTATTGTTTAGGGGACAAAGAAACTTACAGGGCTCATCTAATTAGATATGCAGGGTTATTTTCTGCATCGCTGGAGAAAGTCCCTCACCGAGGATATCACAATGTCCTTAAAATATTGAAATACATTCACCATCCCCAACTTAGTTCTACAAATATTGAATTGTCTGCTATGTGCAAAGTAGAATGAGAAGCAATTCTTAACATTTATAAACAATTTCTTGTTTGCTAAACAGTGTGGATACAAAGAAAAAGCAAAAACTCTCCCTACCTCAAGAAGCTTATATTCTAATAAGGGAAAGAAGGTGTACATAAGTAGGAATATACAACTTTTTACATATAGAGTAGATAGAGGGACTGGGGATGGCATAGTGGATGGAGGTCCATCTTTGAAATCAGGAAAGCCTGTATTTAAGGCCTCTTTCCGAAAAGTAATAGCTATGTGACCATGGTCAAGATTAATCTCTCCATGTTCCAGGCAATTCCCTAAACTAGGATGTTAAAGAAGAATTGCTTATCTGTAAGAGGGGAGGGAATTTCCATGTTAGGATTTCCTACACTGATGATATCACAGGTCCAGGTCGTACTAACACCTACATGCCCAAAGGGAAAACTAAAAGCTAGAATACAAAGATAAAACCAGTACAATCTCTCCTTTTGAGGTGAATACATTTCATTAATGATAGAAAAGATACAATGTGGATGCAACTGAGCATGATACATGCTGGAAGCACATTGGAGATCCTGACCAGGTACTCCAGAATTCATTGAGCAGGACATGGATGCATAACAGATAGATGGACTTGGGTTTTGGAAGACCTTGGTTCAGATTCTGCCTGAGAAACTTAATAGGCTTGTGACTCAGAGTATCTTTCTCTCTCTCAGTTTCCTCATCTGTAAAATGAGGATCATCTACCTTACAGGGTTAATGTGAGGGTTCATTGAGATAGCATGTGTAAAGTGCTCTGAAGACCTTAAAATATTTCATAAATACTAGATATTGTTGTTTTAACATGAAACTGTAGGATTGGAAAAGGAACAACTCTTGCAGGTCATTTAGCCCAACCTCCTCATTTTATAAATGGTAAAACTGAAATCTAAAAAGAAAAAATGACTGGCATATGCAAAGTCACACAATTAAAATGGCATATTTAACAGAAAATGGTAAACTGAAAAGCAATTGGAGATAGAAAATAGGATAGTGAGATATCTTGAGCGGATGCTGTATGAAGATACATTAAGGGGTCCAGGGATGTTGAGCCTAGAGAAGAAAACTTATCAAGATCATAAAAGCTATCTTCAGCTATTTGGAGAGCACTTATGGGAAGGAGGAATCAGGCTCCTTCCACTTGGCTTCAGAGGGCTAAGCTAGGAATAGGGGGCAATAGTAGTAAAGAGGAAATTTTGAGTCTTGAAGTAAGATGTAATTATTAAAGTAAGCCAAAAAGGAGAATGGGAGACTTCAGAAGCAGGAGAAAACAAGTTCTCTGTCCCCAGTAGAGGTTGGATGATCATTTGTCAGGAACATTGCACAGGGTGTTATTTTTCTGGTATAGGGGACTAGCTGGCCAGGGAAATCTCTTCCAGTACTTACGGTTCAGTGACTCTGTGACTCAGGGCTCTTTCTGCTCCAACACATGGGTTTTCAACAAATTTACTCCTTGGATGTGCCTGCTTGTAGTGATTTGAGACTCACACTGCACCCCACCCAAGTGAGTTCTCTGAGAGGGGGGAATATGTACTTAAGTTTTCTAAATATTTAAAAGATGGATTTTCAAAAGCATTCAGATTTCTCTTGAGAGCTATTATTCTGTTGCTGTTTTGGTGTAAAAAGGTTTCCATGCTACCCACATGCAGAGAAAGAACTACAGAGTCTGAGGGAAGATTGAAGCATACTATTTTCAATTTTTTTTTCCTTTTCATAGTTTTCCCCTTTTATCTGATTCTTCTTTCATAACATGACTAATGTGGAAATATGTTTAACATAGCTGTATATGTATAACTTATGTCAGATTACTTGCAGTCTTGAGGAGGAGGAGAAAAGGGAGAGAAGGAGAAGAATTTAGAACACAAAATCTTACAAAAATGAATGTTGAAAGCTATCTTCCCATGTAATTGAAAAATTTAGGTTCAAAAAAATGAAAACAAAAAGGATTTCCTAGTGATTTTGCAGCAAATAATGTGAATTAAATTGAACAAAACATTCCCAACTAAAGCAGGCAATATGACAGTGGTTACCTGACAGTGTACAAGTGAGCTAGAGTCAGATTGGATAGGGAAAGTAGAACCTGGAAGCCAAAAGGTTATTCTTTCCCCCAGGAGGAATTCACAGAAAGGTAAGTTCTCTCCTGAAAATAAAAAATATATTATTCCTTTTTTTACATTAATACATATTTATGGAATAAAACACCATCTCCATGATATATAAAATAATTCTAGACAGTATAAAATACCTGTAAGTGCACCTGCCAAAAAAAGAAACCCAAGAACTATATAAACAAAATTATAAAAAAAAAACTTTTTGTACAAAAACATAGGTTTAAATGATTAGAGAAATGTTAACTATTCATGGGCAGGCAGGGAAAATATAATAAAACTGACAATTTTATCCAAAATAATTTAGATATTCAATGTCATCCCAATTAAATTAACAGAAAAAAACCTTATTGAATTAGAAAAAGAATAACAAAATTTATGTGGAAAAAACAAAATGTCAAGAATATCAAAGAAATAATGAAAAAATATAAAAGAGGGAGTTAAAGTAGTACCGTATCTTAAACTATTGTGTAAGGTAGTAATTGTCAATACTATCTGGTACTGGCTAAGAAATAGAAAGGCAAATCAATGGAATAGAGGAGACATGCAATTTCCTTCAGCAAATAAACATAATAATCTTGAATTTGACAAATGTAAAACCAAGATTAGAGGACAAGTATTCATTTTTTTAAAAAAAAGAAATTAGATAAATGGAAAGCAGTATAGCATACACTTGGCATAGATGTGTAGTCTTATACCATGTACCCAAGATAAAGTAAAAATGGATACATGACCTGGATACAATGAGAGATTTTGCAAGAAAATTAGATGAATATGGAATGTATTATTTATCAGACCTATGAATAGGTAAAGAATTTATGAATAAATAAGAAACAGAAAACTTAGGTGTAAAATGTATAATTGTAATTACTTTAAATTAAAAAGGTTTTAAAGAAATAAAACAGAAGTAGCCAAGAATAGAAGGAACGAAGAAAATTGGGGGGGAGAGGACCTCATAGACAGTTTCTTAAATAAAGGTCTCATATCAAAAATATATGAAGAACTTTGTCAAATCTGTAAGAATACAAGTCATTCCCCAATTGATATATGATCAAAGGATATGAATAGTCATTTTTCCAGTGAAGAAACCAAAACAATTTATAGTCATATGAAAAAATGCTCCAGATCATCGATTAGAGAAATGAATAATTAAAATGACCTTGAGATATCATTTTATACCTACCAGATTGGCTAAAATTATTGAAGCAAAAAGTGACAAATGTTGGAGGGGATGTGGAAAAATTGGGACACTAATTCATTATTGGTGGAATTGTGAATTGAGCCAACCATTTTGGAGAGCTATCTGAAATTACACCCACAGAGCTATTAAACTACTTATACCTTTGACCCTGCACTATCACTTACTAGGCCTATTTATAAAGATGATTAAGGAAAAAGGGAAAGAACCCATATTTCTAAAATGTTGGTTGCGGCTCTCTTTGTAGTGGCAAAGAACTGGAAATTTCAGCTATGCACATCAATTGGGAATGACTGAACAAGTCATTAAATGGAATACTACTGTGCTGTAAGACATGATCAACTCAATGGTCTTAAAAAACATGGAAAGATTTGCACAAAATAATAAAGAGTGAAATGAGCAGAACCGAGAGGACATTGTATACAGTAACAGCAACATTGTTTCAACAACTTTGAGTGAATGAGTCATTTTGACTATTATAAATACCCAAATTAACTATAAAGGACATATGAAGAAAGAAGAAAGATGCTATCTGCATCCAGAGAGAAATGGTAAATAGAGGTATGTATAGAACAATTTTACATATATAGAAAATACTCTAATAAATAAATGCTTCTGGCTTCCAGTTTATCAATACCAGTAAGGCTAAGTGTTTCTGTTGCCTACTTTAATTCTATTCAATTCAAAAAGCATTTAAGAAATATTAGCCATGTTAGAAGCACTGAAGATATAATTGTAAAAATAAAAATACTCCCTATCATTAAAGAGTTTTCATTCTACTCGGGGAAACAATATGTATGTAGAAAAATAAATCAAACAAAGGGTAGAGATTGATGCCATGATGTCCATGGCATTGGGAATTCCCCATCTCCTAGCACATGTCAGCACATTTGTTATAGTTTATCATCATAGAGAGTATTCTAGAGAGCTCTGAGAGGATAAGTGATGTATTCTTGGTCGCAGAGTCAGTAACAGTTAGGGATGAGACTTGAAATTAGTGCGATCTTACTGGTGTTGAGCCCAGTCATCTGGTGGTGATTGACTTTCATGCTCAAAGAGGACAAAAATGACATCACTACGTTGGGGTCAAAGTACAGTGTGTCTGATCAGACCAATATGAGCAATACTGCAGATTAGGCACAAATAGTCCACATGAACATTTTGAGTGGAGATGTCTCTAAATTTGCCCATCTCATGTTTCTTTTGATCTACGGCAATTCTGCTTTTCTCACAGAGCACCATTCCTTCTTTGATGTGGGCACAGCATGCTGAATGGTCTTTCATCACACAATCCATTCCAAAGTTCTTCAGAGAGATCTTGAGCGCATCCTTGTACCACTTCTTGTCACCTCCATGTGAGCTCATGCCTTGTGTCAATTGTCTGAAAGACAGTCATTTAGGAAAAGGTATATTTGTCACTCAGACTATATGGCCAGCCTGTCAGAGTTGTACTCTCTACAGTAGAGTTTGTTTGCTTGGCAGTTCAGCTCAACCATGTTCAACACCATATTTTGCCAGGTGATCTTCAGAATCTTTCTAAGACAATTCAAATGAAAGTGATCTAGTTTTCTGGCATGATGCTGGCACTCTGTCCAGGTTTCATAGTCACGTAACAATAAAGTCAACACAACAGCTCTGTAGACCTTCAGTTTGTTAGGCAGCCTAATACCTCTTCTCTCTCATACTTGCCTTTGGAGTCTTCCAAAAACTGATGTAGCTCCAGCAATGTATGCATCAACCTCATCATCTATTTGTACAACCCTGCAAAATATACAGCCAAGGTAACTGAACTTATCCGTAGCATTCAAAATTTCTCTATTTGCTGTAACCAATGGTTCCACATGTGAATAGCACAGTACTGGCTGGTGGAGAATCTCTGTTTTCTTGGTATTCATTGTCAGGCCAAAATTAGCCCATGTGGCAGAAAACTGATCCATACTGTATATTGCACCTCAGCCTTAGAGGCTACATTGAATGTGCAATCATCTGTAAATAAAAAGTCATGACCAGCTATCCCTCCATTTTTGTCTTGGCAAGTAGTCTTTTCAAGTTAAATAATTTACAATCAGTGCAGTAGATGACCTTGATGCTGTTTTTATCCTCATTGAAAGACAGTGAAAAACATCATGCTAAAAAGCATGAGTCAGAGCTGGCAAGACTGCTCTCTCTGTGCCAGGTTAGGATCAAATATTTTTTGGCTACATACAACTTTTGTAAACTGTATACCTTCCTGATGCTTGGCATGGTTAACTAGAAGGCTGTTAAATGCCTGTCTAGTACTGTCTTCCAAGACTGATTTTAGGTATTATAGCTCTTGTGGGCATTCCACAGCTGCCTGATGGACACTGAAGGGTGTACACTTCCACATGTGAAGGGGGAGCTTCAAAAAGAATATAATCTTCAGGATGTGTTTGAATTGGGGCTGGCAGGACATCATTGGCCTCCATGTGAAGGTTAAGGCTTCTATTTCTTCTACTTCAGTTGAACCTTTTTTCCATCTTTGTTGAGGTCTTGCTCCTCTTCTTGGGACTCCCCTGCCTCTAGGTTCTTTGGACAGCAAAGCGAGTGTTTAGTGTGAGCAATTTGACAGCACTACATCTAAATTGCACTTGAGAAAATGGACATATGTGCATATATTCCTGCATATTAGATATACTATTAATAAGTGACATCCATTTCCATGGGAAAGGAAAATAATAACTTTCTAAGGATAGATTGTGTTGTGACAGCATTGTCAATATTCTACATGAGCTATTAGTGAAATGAGGCATTAGCATTGATGCAAAGTGAAGCCTACTGGTGTTAATAAGACAAAAGGGGCATGGGAAAGAAAAACAAAAATAATAAAAATAATAAATTAAAAAACCAACACCAAAAAAAATTTTTTTTAAGTAAAATAATTTTGAAAGACATGGAAGCGAGTATGCCGCTCTGCCTCACTCCCCTGGTGACTGGGAAAGCATAAGGATCATCCATTATGCAGCATTGTTTTGGACTGTGGAATCACATCTAAGTCATCATAGCTTTTATTCCCAGGTTAAGGCTGACTTTAGAATCCTTCAAGAAGTTCTCAGCCTTTAGAACATGATGCAGTAGAGACAAGTCAACATGAGGGAGTAGCAGGAAGCAGTACAGACCAGTCAACTGTTTAGCTAACCCTAAACGTACTGCGTCTACTGCATTCCCCAGAATGCTGTTGTGGAACTGGTATATAATACTGGTGAACTTCTCCAGGCAACCAAATTTTGGCATGTTCTTCCACAAGCCTTCACAATTGGCAGTATCAAAGGCCTTGGTTGGATTGACAAACATTGTGTGTCTGTCTGCTCCTGGCACTTCTCCTGGAGTGGGTAGGCAGCAAACACCATATCAATGGCCCTTGCTGAAGCTACACTGGCTCTTGGGTCTACTGGGCTAGGGATCAGATAATTAAGGAGGACTCGGGCAAGAATCTTGCTGACAATGACTAAGAGAGATAATCCCTCCCATCCTGTAAATTTAACAGGACAACCAATTGCCTTTTCCTTTTCCTTCATAGAGATGGACAGTGAAGGCATCACTGAACTGGGGGATAATCTCCTTTTGCTATATAACTTGCAAGATTTCAATCAGCTTTTGCATAGGCAGTGGACCCCACTCAGTACCAAGTACTTTGCCACATGAGAAAAGCCTTTTTTTCAGTTGGAAATTTGGCTAATGGAGGATTGACTTCAGCCTGAGGTTGAATGGCTCAACATTGATTGTTGACGCAGTCTATTGAGAGCAGTGTAGAAGTCTTCAGCTCATGTCTCCAGGATTGTGTCTTCATGATTATCAATGTGGCTCCATCAGCACTGAGTAGCTGAGATGCACCATAGGTCTTTGACCCATAAATAGCCTTCAGGGCTTCATAAAAGTGCTTTGGATTGTTGCTATCAGCATAAAACTGAATTTCATCTACTTTCTTACCAAGTTAAGAATCCTGAATCTCTTAGAACTTTGTTTGCACTTTACTTTTGATGGAGTTAAATGCTGCCTTCTTAGAGATGGATGATTTATCCTGCTGGTAAGCCCTATGAGGTTCTCATTTTTCATTTAACAGAGTCTGAATTTCCCCATCATTTTTGTCAAACCAATCTGTATGCTTAGATAAGTACCCAGATGAGTACATGTGGTGCCATACACCAAATATCTGAAAGCTGCCTGCTCCTTTTCTGCTCCACTGTTGTGTTGGCTCAGCTTTCCCTCCAAGTTAGCAACAAACTGTTCCCCCTAAAAGAAGCATGTATCCAACTCTGACTTTAGTAAGCTGGCCTACATTTGCACGCTTTGTTTCACTCAGGGCTGGAATTTGGATGCAATATGCTAGGTTCTGTCACCACAAGGACTGTTCATCTCTCTACCGGGTCTACTGAGTTTCATGTCTATAAGCATGCACACATTCCACATACCAATGGGGAGTGAAATCAATTTTACAAAAACTTTTGTACTTTTTATGTGTTTTGATTGCAGAATAGAATTTCTAATTGCTGGGGTAAGCAGGCCAGGGTTAGGTTAAATGAAGCAGACAATTTTAGGGCACTTTTTCTGGCCCCTTCTGCAAGCCAGGTGGCTAGCAGTGTGGTCCTTTAAAAAATGCTGCTCAGATACCCATGGGGCTGCTGAATTCCATTGCAGCTTCAGTCCACTTACAGGATAATCCTATGGCCTGACTACTGTTTTGTCACTTACTTGTTGTGAAACAAGTTGAGGTAGGTAAAAACGGTATAATGGTATGACTGATGCCTTTTGATTTGCACATAAATGAAGAAGAGTTGCACTCTCTTTCAGAGTCATCAAAATCCAGTGGTAAAACAGAAGTCAAGACAACTGGTATTGACTCTGGATGCAGTGGATGATCTTGTCTTCAATGTCTAACTAAGCTCTAAGCTCTACAGAGTACCTGCTTCAGCTGTTTACCTGGGAAAGTCTTCACATGCTTGGTGTAGAAACCCCCCCTAACTTACTAATGGGTTTGAGGTCTATCAATTACCCTTAACCTGGAACCTTTCTGCTAAAATGGCTTAATGGAACATGACTGTCACAGCTTCTGGAAGCCACAGATGAGAACTAACTGGTTAGATCCCCAAAGTAGAAAGCAGCCCTGAAAAAGGCTCAGCAGCCCTCATATCAGAGATCCTCGTCTTCTCCAAATACCTATACACCATATTGGTTCTCAAATATAAAGCATGTACCAAGCAAATGCAAAGTAATTGGTGGACTGGAGAGTGGAGAATGGTCACAGCTGGATGAGGTGAGGGGAAAAGGATCAAAATAGGTTTAAAGTAGAAGCTTTGGAATTGTTTTGGAAATCTTGGAGAGGATTTTGCAACAAGAACAAGTATCACCCTTCATTGTGAAATGCTGTACTTACAGGAGAGCCTGTACTATGTTCAAGGGCTACAGAACAAACCGTGAGAGACAGTAAGAGAGGAAAATATCTTGGAGAAGTGCAAAGCTGACAAGTATGTTCCCCTTTCTTTAATATGGAATGGATTAGCTCTGACTCCAGCACGTTACAAGTAAGCCTTGTTCCCTGGGATGGTATGCTTGGAGAGATGAAGGGTTAAATCTCTAACCTCTCTGATCTTTAAGCCATCTTTGTACAGAAGGAATTGTCTTTGCAGACTAACATTCACATTATGCTAAATTTTGAAGTCATCCTATGTAAAAAAAATTTATTATGAGCATTCAAAATATTGTATTTAATCTGCTAATCCAACCGAAGATAATTCAAACATGTTCAAGTTTTTAAGATGATTTCTGTTCACTGCAAGGAATTCACAAGTACTGCGTTTCCTGTAGGGTGGTGCTTCCGAGCCCCTGAAGCAGGTGAGATCCACTGTTTCAAGCTCCCCAAAGTCTACGAGTCTCTGGATACCCCAGAATTTAACATTTTGTTGGTAAATGAACTTGACATTGCTGCTTCTATCAAGTAAGCACCACATTAACCTCTGCATTCTGGAGGGGGCAGAACCCTGGCCCAAGATAGGATAACTTAAATTTCATTTCCCCTCCCCCACCTTTGTTATTGACTCAGAGCTTGACCATAGGCAAGAGACTTAAAGTGTCTCAGGTTTTTTTGTCCTTGGAAGGTAGTTCATAAGAATAATGAATGCTTTCCCAGATAGGCTCACTACAGATGAACTCCTTATTACTACCCTACATGAATGCCAGATACCAGTCAAACTAGTCTCTTTGATGTGCCCCATATGCAGCATTCAATCTCTCATCTCTTTTTAATTGAATTTGAATTTAACTTTCTGCCCTCTAATGCCTATATCACTTACTTCCTAGTAGTAGTGACGTTAGTTCAGACCAGGACTGCATCTCTTGTAAAATGCTATAGAAGTAGCACAGGAGAAGGTTCATTCACTTTTCTACACCAGTACATGAGATCTGGAATTAGAAAGATCTGGATTTGAATCCCACCTCTGATATTTCCAGTGTGTGAATATGGACCTTCCATCTATTCTGTTCATATTTTGTATATATCTAGTGCTTTTTATATTGTCTTTCCCATGAGTCTATGAGATCCCAGTGAGCACCTCTTCTTTTTGCCTTTCTTTGTATCCCCAGGAAGGAGCATGGTGCCTGTTACAGAGTAAACAATTGTTGATTGACTGACTGAAAAAAAGCTAGCTCCATCCTCATAGAGATATAGCACATAGCAAAATTCAGGGACATTAATTCATGTATCTTAAATGGATGATACACAAGAAAAGTTACAATTTCTTAATTTAATGAGAAGATAGATTTGTTCAATGCCAATCATGGACAAGATAAAGAAGAAACTGGGGTCCAATCTCTAATTCTACAGGGCATTCACATCTGATGGTAGGATCTTGATTTGATTCTAAAGGTGAGGAGAGTGACAATGCTTGATTATAATCCAGAGAAGATGACTAATGGGTGCAGAGCTGAATCGGTGCACCCAGGCAGTGTAAGTACAAAAAAGGATCATGAGTTCTTAAATAGCTCTCTGAAAAACTTCTGTCAAGGATCTTTCTTGCTTCTGAAAGACTTGCTCCCCTCACCATTCTGCTTCAGCTCCTGACCTTGACTTGTGGATTTATCTAATGATCATGCTGGGATAGATCCATCCATCAATCAATGAAGAAACATTCATTATTCTCCCAGCCAAACTAAAGGCATTGAAAGATTGGGTATGGAACCAATTACAGAAGGCAATGCAACAGAAGAAAACAAGGTTCTGACTCAAGTTTGTGCAGCCATCGTTGAGATTCTGGGAGATGTCTGGGCAGCCCTGGTGACTTCCCTGGAGAGAGCAGAGCTCCTGAAACTGACTTCAGAATTTTCAAAAATGCCCTAGAGTTTGCTATTAAAATAGAAGCTGAAGACTTCCTGCCGAGCACCCAAGAGGTTGAGAATGCTGAATCCTGAAAAATTGCTTCTTCAACTCCATGAACACCATTCTAAAGAGCTCTTAGGACAACCCTCCTAAACAAAAGTCAACCACTGACTGAATTCGTACAGAACTTCCAATGTGAGGGACATAATGTGAACCCTGAGTTAATTCAGAGGCTCATAGCAGTTACTTGAAGATTGACAGCCTTCTTGAAGAAGACAGGAGAAGGTGGCTGAACCTGAAGCAGCAATGCCAGGAGCTGAAGTAGGTCTTGAAAAAAATTATTTTTATTATTAAATCTTATTAAATTTTTATTATCATTTTATTTATTTATATTTTATTTAAATTGATTACTACACTGTTATTTAATTTTATTAATTTTTTTAAAAGAAACATTTATTAAAGACCTTGCATATGCCAGGCACTATGCTAAGTTCTAGATTAGGACTCTGCTGGGACTCTGAATTATTTTTCTGTCTTACTTTGTCAAGACTTTGACTAATTTTGAGTGGCCTGGACTTCTTTTGTCTGCTTTTCTCTCCTTTCATACGGCTCCTAGTGAATTAGACCCTTGGCCCTGAGATGGCTCTGTCTCCAGACAGGACTCCTGACTCCTGACTGGACAGCAGAGGTCAACATTCTATGCCCAGGGCTCTGGATCATCTATATATGTCATTGTTTTATGCCTTAGAAATATAGCATGATAGGATCATAAATCTAGAGCTGCAAAGAAACTGAGGGTTATCTAATCCCACCCCCTTCATTTTACAGATGATGAAAGAGAAGCATGGGAAAATGAAATATCACAAAACCACACACACATATCAAAATGTACCTGGTGTCCATCTCACTTTCAAGACTCTCCACTATTTTCTTTCAGTTCTTCCAGCTGTTATTGAGTATCTGCTGTCATGATTCACTTAGCATAGTCATTATCAAATGAGGTGATTTTATTAATGGAATCTTAAGGCAGCTTGACAAGCTAGGATACCTTTGGAGCAGGAGTGGCAGAAAGAAAAGAGTCATCCTGTAGAAAGAAAAGGACTTTTTCAGTGCCCCTGATATCACATACAAGCCCTAAAATCTGTAGCACACTAAGCTATCCTCTAGTGTCCCGAAATATTCAATGTGCCTCCTTAAGTCAAGAAGACTTAGATTCAAGTCCAGCCTATTAGATACTATGCCTCCATGATCCTGGCCTAGTCATCTCACTTCTGAGTGCCCAAAGGCCATGGTGAAAAAGACTTAAATATGAATATTTCCTTAGATATTTACCAGCAATATGACTATTTGCAAGTCATTTAACTTTTCTGCGCCTCAGTTTCCTCTTCTACAAAATGAGGGTCTTGGACTCAGTGGCCTGTAAAAGCCCTTTTGGCTCTAATTCTAGGAAGCTGCAAGATACTGGACCATTCACATTGTTTGAGGGATTTTTCTTTTTAGGAATTCCCTATATTAATGACATCATCAGCCCAGACTTCCTCATCCCCCTCCAAAAAAAGGGTCTAATTTTCTGCCAGAAAAAGATCTACTTCAGATTGGAGGGCATTTTGCCTATTCAATTTCATCTTCTTTAAATCCTCTAAATCTAAGTTCCCTAAATCCAGCAGAAACCTCAAGCAAGATCTCTGACAAATTTTAAAATGATGGCAAGAAATAGTGTTGACAAGTTTCAATCTGCAATTCGTGTTTTCTTGTAGCTGGTTTCTAATACTGAAATGAATGCTTCAATTATAGCTCTTTATTATTCTGCAATGTATCAGAATGTCAGTTATAAAAAAAATTGAAAATGGAATATTTAAAGTGTAAAACTTGGAGATGCCAAGTCCCTGAATCTGTGTTTAAAAAAAAAGTACTATTGGACTCAAATATCTGTCAATACATCTAGATAGAATATTTTGCATGCAAAGTGGCCATCAGATAGGTGACAGTTCCACAAAGAAAAAAATCAATAGCATGATGTAGGTTTCTTGAAAAATAGATTTTTATTGATATATTTTGTTTTGGCATCTTCTACCTCTTCTCCTATATTACTTCCCTTTCAGCTGCCAGAAAGGCATTTTTATAACTAAGAAAATTTTTAAAGAGATTAAGATAAAAAAAATTATCAAAGCCACATTTTTTAAAAATCTGATGTTATATGTAATGTTTCATGTCGATGTAATGTTTCATCTCTGCAAAGGGGTTAAGACCAGGTGTCTTCTAATATCTCTTCTTAGGGTTCAAGCCTGGTCTTTTCGCAATATTCATTTCTGATTGTTTTATAGTTGTTTTTTCCATTTGTGATATTGTAGTCATTGAATATATTGTTTTCGTGATGCTGCTTACTTCACTTTGCATCAGTTCATACAATTCCATGCCCTTTGACTCAGAGATTCCACCATTTGGAGTAGATATTCTCAGGAAATCATTAACAGCAAAAACAAAGGTTCCATAGGCACTTATAAATAGCTAAGTCCCTATTAGTGTGATAATAAATGTCCAAAAGTGGTTATATGTAGTCAAACTCGCAGTATTCGAGGTAACAATTATGTTAAAAAATTGGTTCAAGCACAAAAGAAATGTGCTGCCCATTTAAATAATGCAATCACTTCTTGGCATTCATTATTTGTACTCTTCAGGACCTGTCTAGTCATCAGATATCTATAGCAACACTTTTTGTGGTAGCAAAGAATGAGAAACAAAATAGATGTTCATACGTTGAGGAGTGGCTCAACAAATTGTGGCATACAAATGAGTGGAATGTTACTTCTTTTAAGAATCCATAGACATGAGGAATACATTGAATCATTTTCACTGTACTTTCACGTTCTAAGAATGCTGGAGTGGGAATTGAGAAAGCTAGGTTCTTGCCCTAGTTCTGCTACTTTATTTACACTCTTTATAAATTTAAAACAACTCAGCTTTAACATCTGTAAAAGAAAGAATTAAGCTAGGTGATCTCTCAGTTCTTTAACTTCCAGCTGAAGCATGCTATGAACCTATCATTCCCTACATCTATGTGAAATATATTTTCCTACTGACCACTTCCATACTGCATGACAATGGAGAACACTTGGCAAAGCTCATCTCCTTGTTCTATGCCTTTACTGACATAGCTAGTGAACAGTGATTCCTATGCATTTATCAAGGAATCATTAGGATCTTAGTACGCACAAGGTGGAATCTTGTGGAAGGAGAGACATAAAGGGTACCTTTTGTTCTATCAAGTCAGACTCTTTTTTGGCAATCAGCAAATCATGAACATGGTGAGACCTCTGGACCCTTTAGTCAATTGTGTGACTGAAAGATGTTTTCCAAACCTACTGTACATTAAGAATAATCATGAACAGTGTATGTAGATGAAGGTAAATAATTGATACTCCCTCCATTCAGTTCTGAAATTTCTTCCTAAAGCTGAACAATCTTACTTCACAACAATGTGCGCAATTGACTTAATTGTTAAATGTTCTCTGGTTAAAGATAAATTGAAAACTGAGATTTCAACAAACTCCTGAAAAGTGTGGATTGTTGCATTTTTTTCCCGTTTTGAACTTCAGTGCATAAAAAGCGTCCGGATCATAGAAGATGGTTAATAATGCATGGTGATTGATTGATTTCTTTAGCAGATTTATATACTTTATATTTATTCAGGGTATGTGGATGTTATAAGTGAACCGCAAGTATTTCAGGATGACAGAAGTCCCTTTAACTTTGGTGCAATGAAATCACTGGTGCTGCTGCTGATTTATATAAGTGCTAAGATTTATATAGCACTTTAAATTTTCAACTTGACCTACATATATTATCTCATTTGAACTTCACAATAACCTTATGAAATAAGTTCTACCAACATCTCCACCATACAGATGAGGAAACCACAGCTTAGAGAGATTATGTGAGTTATCCAGGATCACATGGCAAATAAGCACTGGAGGAGAGATTTGACACTAGGATTTCTTGGCTCTTTATACACTATGTGCCCTAAAATATCAATGTCAGAATTATATTACAGTATAGTACAAAATACATGCTTCTGAATAAGTACTCTCCCATATAATTATTTTATGGATAAAGTGAGAGGAAATAGAAGAACCATGAAGATAGTATGAGTGAGAAAATATGCCATGTGAACCTGAAAAAGAATAAGGAAAAAACAAGAAAAGAGAAAGGAAAAAAACCTTTATAGGAGCTAGAGTGAAACACAGTAGAAAGAATACTGGTATGAGGGTTGGCATATGAATATAAAATAATGAGTGGTGCTCAGTGGTTTGGGATCTCCTCTCCCATTATTAAACCAAAAGTAATCATTTATATGAAGAATTCAAAGAGTCATAGGAAGACTTGTATAACCCAGAAGAACAATATACATCTTGACTACAATAAATTTGTTTAATGATAATAACCAATGTTGGCCCTGGGGAAGAAATGAAAAAATGAACTTCTCTCCTTTTGTTAAAGTACAGGACTACATGTAGTATCACAGAAGCACCCTGGTCAGTATAGCCTAGCAGCAGAGCTTCATGCCCAGTCTGGATGCAATACCTAGTGAGAAGCAACCAAAGGACATTATGAAGATCTTAGAGTCCTGACTTGCCAGGGTTATGCATTTTCTTAACCCTATGTGTTCCCTGTATGTGTACCTCATTACCTGCATACTCTAAATTTTGCTTCCTCTTCTTAAAGATTGTGGGTATATTTGTGGGAGCATGTGCTCCCAGATTTAGGGGGGAATATTTTGTAGTTCTTATTATACCATTTTCATCAATTGTATTGTTTTAAGTGGTGATTAGTTTTTAATGGAAGCACAGTGGTGGGGGCTCCTGTAGTGTTTCGAGTGTGAATCCATAGGGTATCCCCAGAACCCAAGGTAGCAACAGTCTTCTGGGAACCTAATCTGTAAATCTGTGAGTGGTGAGTGGGAGGCGGAGTATTCCAGAGGGGAAGCTAAAGAAAATCACTCCATTCAGTGAAAAATTAGTTACACTGATTTTCAAATAACATAAATGTTAACAACAAAAATTTACTCATGAAAAGTTATTTTGATACACACACACACACACACACACACACACATACATTCTTTCCCATGGTGCCACTTGTTACTGGTCCTTGGGAAACAAACTTCTCTTCCTTAAATTAAATGTTTATCCCTGTTTCTTATTGTGACTCCCCCCTACTTAACCTCTGGGCACAAAATTCGCTTTGCAAATATACAGCACAGAATAGATTATTTCATGGTACATTGTTCTTGTGCAAGTTGTTGGTTTCTCTAAAGAAGGTTGGGGGGAAGAAATGCAAACCAGCTTGAAGCAGCACTGCCCAATTTGATCAAACTAAATGCAACCATCGTGAGCTCGAGTTTGGTGGTCCAGAACCCTGAAATGTTTCAGAGACATCTAAGATACCACGGCAATGGTGCTCAGTGGTTTGGGGTTTGCCCTCCCATTAAGTTAAACAGGAGTTTTAAAAATCACACAAAGGACTCACTGTCTATCTCAGTACTAAGTATCAAAACTTACTGATCAATAACAGACATAGAAGCAAACACTCAAGTTACTACCATGGTGTTTTTTGTCCACCAGTGTTAATTAACATTTATTATGTACCTACTATATGCCAAGGACTCTGGTAAGCACTTTTTGGTAAAG
The DNA here is from genome assembly GCA_023548195.1 of Bettongia penicillata ogilbyi. Taxonomy (NCBI): domain Eukaryota; kingdom Metazoa; phylum Chordata; class Mammalia; order Diprotodontia; family Potoroidae; genus Bettongia; species Bettongia penicillata. Next base: position 163,436 of record JAJHZJ010000481.1, on the reverse strand, counting down.
GTTGGCATAAAAAGTAATTGATCCTTATTAAGCATCCCATAAAGCATGAAGAATCTTCTCTAAAGAATCAGAATATAAATCTTGGAGTGACATAACTATCGCCTGATTCCTTTTATACTATTAGTGTGATACAATGAAAAAAAAGAGTTGAATATGTATTCAGGAGAGGCCTGAGTTCAACACTTTCTTCTGATACTCATTAATTGTGTGGGACAAGTTACTGGGATTGCAAGTTTCCATTTCCTCTACTGTAAGATGGGGATAGTAATCCAGATAATATATCCCAGAATGATTGTGAGAAACAAACAATAAATGTATAACATTGTGTAATTAGAATGCCCAAGTTGACCCCAAAGAAAGGTTGAGGAAATGTACCTTCCTCACTTTGCCAATGTGGGGGACTACAGGTATTAAATACTGCACATGCTGTCAGAGGTACGCTTAATGACTTGTTGAACAATTTCTTTTTGTTATTAATTCTTTGTTACAAGGGATGGCTCAACAAATAAAGGAGGGGGAAGGACAAATTGAGAAATAAAGTGGATGTAAAAATAAAGTTATTAGTTAGTTAGTAAGTTTCTACTCTATTCTGTATCAGGAACTGTGCTAAGATTGGGGATAAAAAGGAAAGATGAAAAATAGTCCCTACTCTTGAGAGGCTCACAAGTTAACGTTAAAAATAAGATTAAAAGGTGGAGCCAAGATGGCAGAGTAGAAGGACGCACATTTAGGAGCTCTGAGCCCACAACCCATGGAATTGAGGTAAAAGGAGATCCCCATAAATTCTGAATCTCTGCAGGGGGTGCATAAACATAGGGGAAGAGATTTCCGTTCCACTGAGCCCTGGAGAGCCGTCCCCGGGTCCATCGCACCCCGGAAAGCGGACCCCACCCCCACCCCTGGCCGCGGCCCCAGAGAAGCTGACCCGAGCAGACTTCAGAGAGGAAAGCTCCGGGGGAAGCTCCGGCAGCCGGGAAAGTCCCTCCGCCCACAGAAGCTACAGGTCAGTAAGAAAGAAGGCTGCGATAGGGGAAGGGAGCGGAGCGTCTCCGCGACTCAGGCGCCCTCGGGAGGAAGCGGCTGCGGCAGAGACGGGGGCAGGAAGCGGCGGAGGCAGAGGCGTGGGCGGGCGGCTGAGGCAGCAGCGGCCCGGGACTCAGGAATCCCCCAGCAGCAGGTAGGATCTTCAATACTGAAGGTCTTTCCAACCTGAGGGAGCTGAGCAGGGGAGACGGCCCTGCCCCCACCCTGCTCTACTGCTGAACGCCTCTGAATAAAACCCCCAAGGGAGCTGAAGATAGGAGGCGGGGCCCCCCACCCCGCCCCCACCCACTCTGTTCCTGAAAGTCTCTGCAGAAAGCCCCTGAGGGCCCAAGCTTAGGAGGCGGCCCTGCCCCCACCCCTGCGCCAGAACTAAAGCTTGCCGCGGGAAAGCGCATTGGAATCTCAGAGGCCAAGCACTAGCTGGGCGGATCCAGGCGGGGGTGGAAAGGAATCTCAGAAGTCAAGTAACTGGCTGGGAAAATGCCTAGAAAGGGGAAGAAAAATAAGACTTTAGAGAGTTTTTTCCAACAAATGCAAATGATCCCGACCTTCGGATCTGATGGGGAGGACGAGAACGTATTTTTCCCATCAGGGAAAGATGTGGAGGGCGGGGCCTCAGTACCCCAGACACCACAGGGGGGTGTTGGGTGGGCTCAGGCCTTGGAAGAGCTTAAAAAGGATTTTGAAAAGCAAGTTAGACAGGTGGAGGAAAGACTGGGAAGAGAAATGACAAAGATGCAAGAAGAGTATGAAAAAAAGGTCAATATCTTGGTAAAGGAGACCCAAAAAAATGCTGAGGAAATTAACACCTTGAAAAATAGGCTCACTCAATTGGCAAAAGAGGTTCAAAAAGCCAATGAGGAGAAGAATGCATTCAAAAGCAGAATGAGCCAAATGGAAAAAGAGGCTCAAAAGCTCACTGAATTTAATAGTTCTCTCAAAATTAGAATGGAACAGATGGAGTCTAATGACTTTATGAGAAACCAAGAAATCACCAAACAAAACCAAAAGAACGATAAAATGGAAGAGAATGTGAAATATCTCATGGGAAAAACAACTGACCTGGAAAATAGATCAAGGAGAGACAACTTAAAAATTATGGGACTACCTGAAAGCCATGATCAAAAAAAGAGCCTAGACATCGTCTTGCATGAAATTATCAAGGAAAACTGCCCTGACATTCTACAACCAGAGGGCAAAATAAGTATTGAAAGAATCCATCGATCACCACCTGAGAGAGATCCAAAAAGAGAAACTCCTAGGAACATTGTGGCCAAATTCCAGAACTCCCAGCTCAAGGAAAAAATCTTGCAAGCAGCTAGAAAGAAACAATTCCAGTACTGTGGAAATACAATCAGGATAACTCAAGATCTAGCAGCTTCTACATTAAGGGATCGAAGGGCGTGGAATAGGATATTCCAGAAGGCAAAGGAACTAGGACTCAAACCAAGAATCACCTACCCAGCTAAACTGAGTATAATACTTCAAGGGAAAATATGGTCTTTCAATGAAACAAGGACTTTCAATCATTCTTAATGAAAAGACCAGAGCTGAAAAGAAAATTTGACTTTCAAACACAAGAATGAGAAGAAGCATGAAAAAGTAAACAGCAAAGAGAAGTATTAAGGGACTTACCAGAAATGAACTGTTTACATTCATACAGGGAAAGACAATATTTCTAACTCTTAAAACTTTTCAGTATCTGGGTAGTTGCTGGGACCACACATACACATGTACACGCATGCACACACATACACACATGCACATACATACAGAGATAGAGAGCACAGATTGAACTGAATAGGATGGGACCATACCTTAAAAGAAATTAAGGTAAATGGTGAGAGAGAAATGTAGTGAGAGGAAAGAGTGGGAAATGGAAGGGGGTAACTATATGTCATTTAAGAGGCAAGTAGGAGATGTTTTTAGTGGAGGGAAAAAGAGGAGAGCTGAGGAAAACAAACAAACAAACAAACAAACAAACAAAAGTTTACCCTCATCACATTTGACTAACGAAGGAGTGAAATGCACACTCATTTTGGTATGAAAACCTATCTTACAGTATAAGAAAGCGGGGGAGAAGGAGATATTGGGGGGGGGGGATGATGGAAGGGAGGGCAAAGGGAGGAGGGAGTAATTGAAAGTCAACACTTGGGGAGGGACAGGATCAAAGGACAGAAGAGAAACAATGAGGGGCAGGGTAGGAGGGATGGCAATTCAGTTAGTCTTACACAACACGACTATCAGGAAGGTCATTTGCAAAGCTACACAGATATGGCCTATAATGAATTGCCTGCCTTCCCAAAGGGAATGGGTGGGGAGGGAGGGATGGGGAGAATTTGGAACTCAAAGTTTTAGGAACAATTGTTTAGTATTGTTGTTGCAACTAGGAAAGAAGACATACAGTTAATGAGGAATAGAAAGTCATCTGGCCCTACAGGAGAAAAGAGAAGATAGAGACAAGGGAAGGGAGGGATGACAGAAGAGAGGACAGATTGGAGATAGGGAAAATTAGATTGCTTGGGGTATTGGGGTGGGGGAGGGGAGAAAAGGGGAGAAAATTTGGAACCCAAAAATTTGTGAAAGTGAATGTAAAAAGCTAAACAAACAAACAAACAAACAAATTAATTAATTAATTAATTAAAAAAAATAAGATTAAAAGAGAAAAGAGATGTAAAAGAACTTTGTAAACCTTTAAGAGAAACATGGACTTTGAGACAGAAGAGATATTAGAGATGATCTAGTCTGGAAATGATTTGCCTTAATTTACCTGGCAAAGTTAAAGTGAAATTGAATGATTTGGCTGATGTTGTCAAGAAATGTGAGGGAACCCTTTAAGCCTAACATTCTCTCCCCTAGACCACACCATGTCCTTAAATAACCATATAAATGTCAACTACTAAAATTATCATCCCATGTGATAAATATGCCTTTTGGAATCTTCCTTTAGACTAAATCTATCTTTTAACCCTGTCCAAATCACCTTAGAGAGGATACAGTAACCATGATATCTTATGCAATGTTACAATGCATTCTAGGTTTGGGGAGGGGAAGTTTATTGCTGAATCCTGACCTGTGCAAAACTCTGTGCTTCCATGAAATGAATTTTTCTAATAAAATATTAAATGAATAATACATACATGTATTTCACATATGTTCATTTACATACACATACACATGTATGTGTATGTGTGTGTGTTCTGTATAGATAGACATATATGCGTGTGTGTGCATATATTCTGCTTGTTGAGCCATATAACAAAATATGGACTTGTCAATCAGGATATACCTTGGACTGCTTGCGACCATTGGAAAGAAATGTTCCATTAATAACATGTGTTTACCATTGAGAGAAGCCGGCTTAGTGCACCCAGAGTTTGTTTGTCAGTCATTCATTGGAGCCCTGCTGTTAATAGCATACAATGGTTTGTGGTTATGCCACAATTTAACCCAGGTTTAAAAATACAAACTAGAACCCTGGTGGTCTAGAGAGAATGGGGAGTAAAGGAGAGGTATTGGCTCAACCTGGTTTGTGGCCTGGTGGCTGGGGAGGATTGGTGAAGTAATCAAATTTATTGACTAGGGACCCGAGGAAAAAATGCCCAAACTGGGCCTAGAATTCTGGCCTGGTTAGATTCTAAATTTCTGAAGGAAGGGAAAAAAGAGAGTAACTTCTTGGCACTCCTTTCCAGAAAGACAAATTAGAAACAGATAGAACTGAACATGGGATTTTTTCAGGAGTCTAATAAGAAAAGGAGATTTTTTCCACCATAGTTTTAATTGTATTATATATTTAGGATAACTAAATGCTTAATATTGAACTAAACTAAATTGATATGGTTTTCTTTAGAAAAAAGGATAAAATTTGAGAAACTGTAACAATGAATTTTTATAACTGAAGGATTCAGAATTATCACGTCAGGAAATGAAAAGATGAAGTTTCTCATTTTATTTTTTTTTAAATTTTTGACCAGACCTATGAGTTAATCCATGTAAGGAACTCCTTGTGAGGAAATTTCCACCAATACCAATCAATAAGTAAGCTGAAATTTAGTTGAGGTGGGGATGGAGGGACATTGTGAGGTTAAATTCTCATCGACAAACTAGTACACCTTCTTTAATCATATTTTTGTAATATTTCTCTCTTTCCAAAAGATTCAGAAGTATCATCCTAAAGTAGAAATACAGTAAAATTCAATCCAGCAAACATTTTTAAACCATGTACTGTGAACAAGGCAGCATAGTATGGTTATCAGGTGTTACTCTTGAAATCAGGGAGATATGGGAGACTCAGGATGTATCTCTGATACATACTAGCTTTGGTTAAGTCACTTAATCACTCAGAACCCCAGTCAACTTTTAAAACTCTTCAGCTATAAACAAACTACTGACTTGTATCAACAAAAGGAATCTTCACATCAGGAATTTCTTTTTTTTCTTTAGTTTATTATTTTTCCCCAGTTACATGCAAAAATTATTTTTGCACATTCATCTTTAAACTTTGAGTTCCAACTTCTCTCCCTTCCTCCCTCCCAACCCCACCTCATTGAGAAGGCAAGCAATTTGATATAGGTTATGCACATGTAGTCATGCAAAACATTTTCATATTAATCATGTTGTGAAAGACAACATGGCCAAAAATAAACAAGAAAAATAAAGTAAAAAAGTATGTTTCATCTGTATTCAGGCTCTTTTTTATCATGAATTTCGAATAGTCTAATGATTTTTAAATTATCCCTCCTGGATCTATTTTCCAGAGTAGTTTGTTGTTTTTTTTTTGTGAGATAATTCATATTGTCTTCTATTTTTTTTATTCTTTTGTTTTTTTCGTGATTTCTCATGAAGTCATTAGCTTCCATGTTCTCAAATCTAATTTTTAAGGAATTATTTTCTTCAGTGAGCTTTAGTACATCCTTTTCCATTTGGCCAATTGTACTTTCTAAGGAGTTTTTCTTCAGTGAATTTTTGTACCTCTTTTATCATTTGGTCTAGTCTGGTTTTCCAAGGTGCTATTTTCTTCAGCATTTTTTGCATCTCCTTTGACAGACTATTGACTTGTTTTCCATGATTTTCCTGCATCATTCTCGTTTCTCTTCCCAGTTTTTCCCTTACCTCTCTTCCTTGATTTTGAAAATCCTTTTAGGGCTCTTCCATGACCTGAGGCTAATTTAAGTTTTTCCTGGAGGTTTTGGATGTAGAAACTGACCTCATTGTTTTCTTCTGAATATGTGTTTTGATCTTTTTCGTCCCCAAAGTGACTTTTTATGGTTAGAATTTTTTTCTATTGTTTTCTCATTTTCCCAGTTTTTTAACTATTAAAGTAGGGCTCTGCTTCCAGGGTGGAGAGCACACTTTTCCAAGTTTCAGAGGTTTTCTGAAGCTGTTTTCAGAGATACTTCAAGGGACTGGTAAGTTTTCAGTTCTTTCAAGGTGGTATTATGTGAGGAGAGGTGCTAACTACTCCCCTGGCCTGTGCTCTCATCTGTAAGTGGCCATGAGCACTCTTTTCTTCCCTGAAACTCTGACCAGGGTCCTCACTCCAATGTAGGCACAAACTCTGCTATGCTAATGATCCTCCTCAGCCTGGTATTGCCACTCAAGACAGTGTCTAGGATCTGAATATGGACAAAATCACAGAGTCCTACCTCAGTGTTAGCAAAGGGGCCCCTATAATCTCCTTCTGACCAGTTGTTGACCCCCTTACTCTCTGTGGGCTGACAACTCTGGAAGCACATCTGATTCAGTGGTTCTTAAGGCCTGCTCTGGGTTTGCTGGATTTGGGTCTGTGCTAATGTGTCGCATGCTGGACTGTGCTCCACTCTCACCCACGTATGGTAGACCTTTCTTGTCAACCTTCTAAGTTGTCTTGGTCTGGAAAATCATTTCACCCTGTCCTTTTGTGGATTCTGTTGCTCCAGGAATTGTTTTATGCCATGATTTAAAGGTGCTCAGAGGGGTTTTGTGGAAAGCTCAGGCAAGTAGCTGTCTTTTCTCCACCATCTTGGATTCACCACAGCTACCCACCAAATTAGGAATTTTTTAATATCCATGTAATCAAATGGGCATCCAAGACAAAGAGTTTGTGCTTTTTATGTCCTTAGAGGGTTTATTGTTTTCAATATCTGCCAGAGCTACAGTTAAAGAAACTAGGTTCAAATCTCAGCTCAGCTAATAAAATTCTGTGTGATCTTTGGGAAATTATTTAGCTCCTTGAAACTTTAGCTTTCTATATGTAAAATGAGGCAATTGTACAAGATGGCTTCTATTTTTAGGAAGGAAGGAAGGAAAGGAAAAGAAAGATTGGTTAGTCTAGTTTTCAGATGACAGAATTGATTACCAAGCTTATCTTTGAAATCTTTACAGTTTAGTAGACTTGCCACAACTCCCACTGGCCTAGACTTTGAGAATGCAGGGTTATCTTCACACCACAATGAGACATTGCAGTAGTATTTTAGCATAACACACTATAATCAGGATTGAAAAATATTAATGAATATAGTATGCATGAGAGATAAACATTACTTTGGAAATCATAAACTTGTAATTTAGGGTCATATTTAAATCTAAATTGGCCATTTTAAATATGACAGAGCATGCTATGATGATAGAATGTAAAATGTGGTAAGAAAGAGAAGAGAATAAGGGAAAAACGTGTGTGGGGAACCAACCACTTCAGTATGAGCAATAGCAGCCCTGATTCATGTCTCATTGCTATCAAACAATGTTACAACATGTTTATAAAATTCCATCATCATGGAAATAATACAGTAGCACCAAGAGATTGTGAAATTCATATTGTACACATTTAAAAAACAACTGTCCCTTTGCTTACAAATGCATATTTTAAAAACCAAACAAATTGTGTTTCCAAATCAGACAACTGTCATCTTTGGAGATAGCTCAACCCAACAATTCAAGAAACACTTATTAAGCATCTCCTATAAGCAAGGCACTGTCCCAGCAACTGATGACCTAAAGAGCTTACTTAATAAGAATTTAATCTAACTGAAGAACAACTAAGAAGACTAGATAGAAGTAAAATTAAGACAACATATCGTCCACTCTTGGAAGAAGGATTGATTTTAGGATAACAATGAAATGCCATTTTGTCATCAAATCCATGAACTTGACTTCTGTTCCTGGCAAAATTCTACAACATATTAAAGGTATGATTTTAGTACTCAAAACCTAAATTAATGATCACTAAAATGCATGGCTCCAAGAACAGGTCACACCAAGACTTCACTTTTTTGACTAGTAGGTCAGGGGAATGCTGTAGACATAGTATGTTTAGACTTAACAAAACAGTTGACTGATCTATATTGCTTCCTCCTACTCCACCATCTTGTTTGGTCTCCACTGCATCCTGCTCTAAAGGCTGAAAACTTCTTGAAGGAGCCTAGTGCTCACCTTAATGCGGTAATGAAAATTGCAATGATATAGATAGATGTGATTCCACGGTTGAAAACGGTTCTTAATTTTTAAAGTTGTTTGTCATCCTTGAATAAGAAGGCCTTTCCAATGGCAAGATTATCAAAGCATTTCGTTATTTTCCCTGACATCTTTGGAGTAATTATGAGCATTGCAGTCTTCTCAGCTATAGACAGTAAAGCATAAGAGAACCTCGAGTTGATCATATAACCCATCAGTAAAAACACCTGAGGCTCCCATATCTGTAGGGTTTCAAAGAACCACAAGGCATTTTTTTGAAGCAATGACTGGCATGGGTCATGATTTTCATGATTTTTAAAAGTACATTGAAAACCATTTGGACTTGTTTTAGCTAGTAATAACTTTAGCTAATAGCTATGACATTGCATATTTATCATAGTATTAATATCAAAGGATAGAGGGATTCTTATGCACCAACAGGTTTGGGGTATCAAAATTTCAATGTATGGGCTTCAAGTTCATTGACTTCCTAGTTTTTGAATGAAGGGAGGAGAGATCATTAAAAGTATCTCAATTTATTCTGGTAAACAATGGAGGGATCCTGTGGCCTATTTAGGACAAGTCCCTTTCACCTCTCTGACCCTCAATATCCTCATCTGTAAAATGAGGGGTTGGTTTAATCATTCTCTAAAGTTCTCTTCAGTTCCATGCTCTGGGTTCATCCCAGTGCAAGGTCATTGTCTTGGCTGCTATTCAAAGCAACACTAAAAGACAAATAAATAAGAGCTTCAGGATGTGAAGAGAGAGGAAAGATGATTGGGAGCACAGTTGGACTGTACCCTTACAAAGAGAGACCTTATCATAAGAAACCTGCCTAGTTATTGATGTTCAGGAGTGCATTCAAATCTATGGGAAAGTCTCTGCAATTCCACTACTAATAGGAAAGGAGAAAATGAGTAGAAGTGATTTAAATTAGAGTTATTTCTCAGTACCAGCCCACAGTGCACATGGCTGGAAGTAGGATTCCAAAGTTCCACATGTTAGTTTGAAACCAAAAAGGGAATATCTGCTCATGTTCTGTATAGCCCACCAGGAAGACAAAACTGAAGAGGACTTTATTTCCATGAAACAAACACACATACACACCACACACACACCACAAATAAATGTATTTCTTTAAATTTCTTAAAAAACAAAGTGTATTTAATAATTCAGAATCTCTTATAAAAACCTTTCTTGTTCTTCATGCCCGTGGTTTTGATAATTAATTAGTTCACAATAAAAAATAATTTTTTAAAAATTTAAGATAAAGCTATTTTATAAAACTGTTCCTAGTCCCTGCTATCAAAGAACTTGCATTATTGATTAGTGACAAAAAAAACCAGGCATTTAAATACAGAGTAATTTGAGGAGTATGGAATGATATGTGACTTGGTTTAAGGAACTGAGAATATTAAGCCTGAAGAAGAAAAGTCTCAGAGGGGCTAAAAGAGCTGTCTGTGAGTGCATGAAAGGCTGGCAAGTCAAGAAATGATTTGGTGTGCTCTTTTTGACCTCATAAAGCAAAGAAATGGGAACAATGGATGGAAGTCACAGAGAAGCAAATTTTAGCTTGATGTCAGGAAAAACTTTGGAACTATCCACAAGTTGGCCAGGTTGCTTCAGGAAATAATGGGTTTACTGGTTTCAGTGGAAATTTCTCAAGAGAAAAATGAATGACAAGTTGTCAAATAAGTTTTTAAAAGGATTGTATAAATTGGATGTTCAGAAATGGGTGACTTTTGGAGTTTCTTTCAACTCAAATTCTGACAGGGATGAAGGGAGAGAGAGAGGGAGGGAGAGAGAAAAAGAGAGAGAAAGAGAGAGAGAGAGAGAGAGAGAGAGAGAGAGAGAGAGAGAGAGAGAGAGAGAGAGAGAGAGAGATGGAGGGAAGGAAAGAGAGAACACTTACTGGAGAGACAGATGAAGACTTTATCAAAAAAAATGTTCCTGAACAGAAACTTAAAGGAACATAAAATTTATGAAGATGATCCAAGTGAAGAAAGGATTGTGGGAAGAGGTGAAGGTGAGCTTGTCATAAGATAGGATTTTTTATTCTTTTCTTACTTCCCTTAAAAAAACACACTTTTTTTTAAATTTAGGAAACAGAGAAAGATTTGATATCCAAGATAGAGAAACAACTGCCAGAAGTACATGACCAAAAGTCATTCTCCAATGGATATGTGGCCAACAGATCAAAAGAAATAGTTCTCAAAAGAACTTCAAACTATTGACAGCCTTATTTAAAAAATACTACAAATTATTAAGAATGCAAGAAATGAAAACTCAAAACTATGCTGGTTTCATCTCCTACCCAGCAAATTGGCAAAGATGGAGGAAAATAGTCAAGATAAAAGGGATTCTGAAAAGATCAGCACCCTAATCCAGTGTTTGTAGAGCTTTGAATTGGAATAACTATTCTGGAAAATAATTTGTATTAATGTGAAGAAAGTGACTAAAGTGTCCTTAACTTTTGACCCAGAAATTGACTCTCTCTTGCATGCCTCTCATTTCTTTTCTTCTCCCTCTCTTATTCGACTTTTAAAATACTTCTTGAGCTCTTCCAAGAAGGCTTTTTGGGCTTGAGAACACTTCATAGTCCCCTTTGAGGTTTTGGATGTGGATGTATTGACGGTGTCGTCCTCTTCTGAATTTGTGTTTCGATTTTCCTTATAGCAAGAATTGATGGTCATTGTTCGTTTCTGCTTTTTTCCTATTTCCTGGCTTTCAAAGTTGAACTCTCCTGCTGGAGCACAGGGGACACTGACACAAGATTCTTTTGCTGGGGTCCAGGGATCTGGTCTTTGGTTTTCTGTGCTGGGGTCTCAGATTCTAGCAGCTAGAGGCTGTAGGAGTCTGGCAGCTGGGTTAGCAACACTGAAGTTCTAGGGATGGGAGTAGGGTCTGGTCCCTGGAGAATGCCTGCTCAACTGAGCTGTTCTGAAGCACCAGAAAGTTTAATTCATGAAGGATGCTTGCCCACCTGGAGTTGTGCTTTCTAGAATTGTGCTGAACCACCAGGAAGTTTGGCTGCTAGAGTCTACCACTTCCCCTGCCCATGCCAAGGCACTCAGGGGGTTGACCTAACTTACCTGCTCTACCACTTTTGGGCTCAATCTCCTGTAAACCTGAGGTAGGGCTTGCTACTGGCTTCCTGGAACACCTCCCTTCCTTTACTACTCCTCTTCCACCAGAGCGAGAAGGACCTTTCTTGTTAATCCCCCCCAAGCTTCCTGGGTTAAAAGACTACTATACCCCATCTTTCTACTGCTTCAGCTGTACCCAGGCTTTTCCTAGGGTGATATTTTCTGGGTTTTTAAAGGTCAATAAGGGATAGTGAGAGCAACTTGCTTCTTACTCCACCATCTAGCTCCACTACCAGATTCCAGAAGTCTTTTTCAATTTTTTTATTTTTTTATTTGTTTTGGAGAGGGCATTGTTGATTAGTTTTACTGAATATCTTTTGTTTCTTCTTTTTTAATTCATTGTTATAAGAGACTGCTATTTGTGAGAAGATAGAGAATAGATATATTGGGAAATGCAGTTGATATAAAGGAAATGGATAGCAATTAAAACAGGATTTAAAAAAACAAATTAAATAAAAAAAGGATACCTCCAAAGGATTTTGCAACAGTCATCACAGACTCTTGAATCAGGAAGGAGCCACAGAGGCAGTTTAACGCAGTCTTTATCTGACTGCACATCCCTATCTGCAACAAGGACTCATTCAACGTCTACTTAAAGATTTCAGAGAGAACTCACCGACTACCTAATAAGGCAGTCCATCCCCTTTTGGGATCACTCTAGTTGTCAAGAAGGTTTTCCTTAGATCAAGTTGAAATCCGTCTCTGCAATTTCCATTCATTGTTCATAGTCCTAACCTCTAGAGTCATATAGAGGAAATCTAATGTCTCTCACATGGTGGCCACCTTTGCAAATGGTTCCTATGTCCCCCAGCTATCTTATGACTGTTCATTCAAGCTCCCAAACTATCACACCTTCTTGCCTTGTTCTACAGGATGTTCAAAAATCAAAGCTTTCTCAAACCCATGGTCCTCTCTCTTTCTCCAAAGAAAAGGGGAAAGCTGCCTTCCTATATTTGAAAGCTAAGAGAAACCACTGAAAATATATACATATATGTGTGTGCATACACACATACACACAGTGTGTATATATCTATGTGTGTATACATATATATGTGTATGTGTGTATATACACACACACGCTGTCTCGTTTTTATGTTTGCAAGCACAATGCTTAGCACACAGCAGGTATTTAATAATTGTTTGCTGATTAATTAATGGATAGAGAGACAAGCTGGTTACAGACAGAAAGTAGTATAATTGCATAGGAAATAATATGGAATGACCCTCCAAAGGAGGAGGGGGTGTGGGAAGAGGTGAGGAGTGAGCAGCGAACCTACTTGCAACCAGCTATATTTTCAAGGGCATATGTCCTCACAATCTCTGAAGCCCCAGGAACTCCAGACCTGTCTCTAGACCTGCTTCACCTTCAGTCATACTGGAACTCCTCCCCCAAAGAGCAGTTCAGATATCTTCCAAGTCCTGGATTTGGGGAGAGTATGTCCCCACTTCTCCTCACCAGTGAAAGATATACTTGATCTCATTGCAAGATAAGAAAGGACAAAGAGATGTGGCCCTGGAATCACAAGTTGGTACTCTGAACAATTCCCTGCAATAACATTTGACATTAATTTCCCCAGTACAATTTGTTCTATAGAATACTGTTTGAATTACAAAATGCTTCAGGAACATGATTAAACATGGTTAAAGAAAGCCTTACCACTTTAAAAATACATATATAGCACTATTTTGATGAGAATTTCTTTTCTGAGCTCCAAATAACCAAATAAGAAACTTTAAGACTATAACTCTTAGCTAAGGATTGAACTACATCCTTCTAGTGGTTGGTACTCTGTCACCCCATCCTGAAATAATTTTGTTTTTATAATGAATGTATTTTGTATTTAATACTATATACATATGCTGATTTCCTCCAAGAGAACATAAGCTCCTTGGGATCAAGAATTAATTTTCTTCTATAATAATAGCTAACATCTATATAACACTTATTAGTGCACTTTCCAGGCACAATGCTGAGCAATTCATAATTATTATCTCAATTAATCCACAGAACAACCCAGAGAGATAGGTGCTATTATTAATCCCCAGTTTTACAGATGAGTAAATGGAGGCAAACAGAGGTTAAGTGATTTGCCCAAAGTCACAAAGGTAGTAAGTACTTGAGGCTAGATTTGAACACAGATCTTCCTGACTCCATGCCCAGCCCTCTTGTCACTGCATCACACAGCTGTCTTTGGATCTACTACAGCATTAGCTATCTTTGGCTCTATCACAACACTGTCCAGACTATAACTGGCACTTAAATTCTTATTGAGAATGAATAAATGAATGTAGTCAGATAATCCCATCCAGGAAGAGAATGCTATAGTGAAATAAGCAATGGACCTCTGCCCTTCCCTTCTTCATTCATTTACCCAATAACGCTCCATCGTACAAATTACTACAGATCATTAAACATAACATAAGCATTTGTTAATTATCCCACCTCTACACCCCCATAGCCCTATTTGGAAAGCTTTTAGAGGACCGTTTCCAGAATTCCCTTGGACCACTTCTCCAAACAAATATCTCTCTGATGTACTTGGAGCCAAAACAGCTCAACACAGCCAGCCCCCAGCCCCATTTACCTCCCCTCACTTCATCAGACAGTTTAGCTATTGGTTTTTTAACTGACTAATCTTGTCACAGGGGATTATATTGTCAGGGCCCTCCTGGTGCCCTTGAACTATCCAGATTGTCAGGTTGGTGGAGAAGCTTGATTTCTTCTGCTGATGACGAAACCACCTCAGCCACAATCCAACAGATGGCAAGGTCCTCTTGAGAAAGTAAATGGGGGAGGGATTGCTTACACAGCTTTACCCCTGAACTCCCTTATTAGTTTGGGCCCCAGTAGACAGCCATGTCCTCCCTGTGGTGCTGACAAGCTCCCTGGGTTCCCTCCCCTTCACCACCACCCCCCATCCTCAGTCTTCTCAGCATCCTGCTCTGAGTAAATTCATGCAGAGATGCTTCTGGGAACATCTGTACTCTGTCATGCGGGAAGACAAGCAGAGCGGACATCCTGAAAAAGGAAATACCAGTAAACATAAAAACACCAGGGGTGGGAGTGGGATCTTCAGTGGGGTATGTGTAGATACTGCCCAAGAAGTGACTAAGTCGAACAAGGAGAATATAGGAATGGCATGGTTCATTGCTGAATTGCCTTATAGTCCCACAAAACAGGAAGCACATAGCCATTCCTTAGATACCAACTGGGAACACAGGGTTCAAAAAACAATTGTCTGCATTTTTAGTTCTAACAGGATTAAATGAGTCTGCAAAGCAGTGTGGGAGAAAAACTCTTATGTTTACTTGAAGCACTAGCTTCAAGTCCAAACTCTGCCAGTTTGCTAACTGTGACCTTGGGTAAGTCATTGAACTCCAGCTTCCTCATTTGTAAACTGACATACAGAATACTTACATTATCTTCTTCATGGTGTTATTACAGGGGGTGGGGTGTGGAAACCACTTTGCAAACTATGAAACATTACTTAAATCAAGGTTATTTTTATTATTGGGTACCAACCTCCATCTTGCCACACCCAGAGAACAAACAAAATTTGGGCTATGACAATACAACGAGCATTTAAATAGAACTTCGAGGCTAATAAAACACTTTATGTACATTAACTTGTCTGATTTGATCTTTGCTACTATCCTACCAGGTAGGTGCTACTATTGATACCATTTTATGACAGAGGAAACTGAAGTTCAGCATGTTCAAGTGGCTTGCCCAGAGTCACACAGCTAGCAAAGTGACTGAGGCAAGCTGTGAAGCCAGGTGCTCCTGATGTCAAAAGAAGTATGAACACCTGCCTACCATTTTCAAAAGAGAGGAGAGAGAGAGAAAAATTTGGAACTCAAAATCTTGCAAGAAATGAATGCTAAAAAATTTCTCGGTAAGTAATTGTGGGGAAAAATAAAATATTATTTAGAGAGAGGTGAAAAAGAAATATAAATCTTTATGTTGGTTGCTTTTTTTTTTTGGTTTATGACCATGAGTGTAAATAGTTCCTTAGACAATGGCATTCAGTTCTTTAAGGTTATAACAATCTTGTGATCTCTTTGTCACATGCCAGAATGCTAACTACCAGTATATTGTTGGATTGTAAGGGTACCTACAGATCACAGAACCAAACATCTCAGAAAGGGACCTCAGAGGCCATCGAGTTCAACTTACAAATGAACAAGAATCAGCTGTTTTGTTTATAGGACTCAAACTCTCAGCCTCAACTTGAAGATCACCAACGAGTGGGAACCTTTACCTTGCAAGGCAGCTCATTCCCTTTCTGGATTGCTCAAAATATCTCAGTCCCCAAACTTTCTGGTCTCAGGAACTCTCTTTATACTCAAAATTTGAGAGCCCCCAAACGAGTTTTGTTTACATGGGTTATAGCTATCAATATTTACTACATTAGAAATCAAAACATCTTGTTATTATTAGAAAAATAGTTTTGACCTGACATGCCTCTTGAAAGGGTTTGGGGAATCCTCAGGGGTCCCTGGACCACACATTAAGAACCACAGCTCTAATGGTCAGGAAGTTGTTTATTTGATTATTTGTCTTTTCCTTCACATTAGAGTAAGTTTGACTCTGCAACTTCTATCCAAAGTTGGAAAAAAAAAGCCATGATGGCCACACTTTCATTTCAGGAACCCTTAGTAAAGGTCATGATTTTCTGAGAAAATTACTATAAGAAACCACAGGCAACAACCCAAATCATTTATAAAATTTCACTCTCCTGAATGATTGTGAACATATCCATTTCCAATTGTATGAGGAGCAGACAGGGACTTTCTTCCTTGGTTTTATCTAAGATAGAGAATGAATGAATAAAGAGGAAAGCATTGTTTTCTTTTCCCAGCTTTGAAATTTTCAAAAGGTGAACTGTGCCACAGGATCTTAGTGAGGCTCAGTGAGTGTAAATTAATGTTCTTTAAAAAAAAAAATTAGGGGAATTAGAATGTGGTTCAGGTTCTTCTAAGGTGAAGTTCTAGCAAACAATTAGTGACTTAAAAGAATATACTGTGTTAAGTAATTCTGAAGCAGTTATTCACTTTGTAAAAGTGTCTTCTGTTTGTAGAGGTAATTCAGAATTTCTACCAGGAAGCTAAGTCACAAAATCAATAAGTTCATCACAGGAAATACACCATTCAAGGGACTTTCTTCAATTTGTTTGCACCTTTTGAAGGTATCAGTGGAGCATGCAGACTATCCTCTGATTGTCCTTTGCACTTGCCTCATGATCAGTCCATCTTATTTTTTTGATCGTACATCTCTTTACTATCCCCCTCTAGTCTAATTCATATTCATAATTCCTTACTTGTTACATGTTTTAGTGCTTATATATTCATAAAAAAAAACCTTTTCTATTGCCTTCTGTGGGATATTCAGTTTTAATTCTTCAGACACCGTAGTATTCCATAGTTCAGGCATATGATGAAAATAATAAAATACTATAATACTCAAGTTTCTGAGAGACATTGGGGGTTATTCAAGGAGGTTTGTAATTCCTAAAGGCAATACAGTCTGTTCTCCTGCTTTATTTTAGATCCAACTGTTGTCCATTTGCAGGGTTTGCCAGGACACAAATGAATGAACTCTATAAGTCATCTATGCCATAATTGGGAGAATAAATCTTTTTTATCCACTTGATTTTCCCTATGTGGATGGTTATGCCAAATTCTACTAAATGGCTACATAGCTCTTCCAAGAAGCCCTACACTATCCTAAGGTTTTGTGCAAATATTTATGCAAATAGGAGCATCTGGAGGACTTTGTAATTCTTATTCAACTTGAATGCTATGTTGGATCTCTTCCATGTCAGTGGCAAACATGTTTGGCAAGCTTGTATTTTCATGTTTTATGCCTTATCTAATGTTAATCAGAGGATCACTTTGGAAATTGACATCTACCCAGACACTGCAGGTTTAGGACTTGAAAACCTTTATGTATGTCCTGAAGCTCAACTTTCATGTATTGCCTTCCCAGTTAGTATAAGAGCTCCTTGAAAGTAGCAATAATTTCAGCTTTATTATTTGAATCCCCAGCGCTCAGCACAGTTGTTGGCAATTATGAGCACCTAGTAAAGGTTTTTTAATTCATTCATAAAAATTATTATAAAAATCTTTGCAGACATTTTCTGTTTTTCTTCTCTTTTCTCATCCTTAAATCCCCTCAGGGTGACTTTGCTGATTTTGGTCCCTTGTTAAGCTTACTTTAAACTGTGTCTACTTTCTACAATTTCTTATTATTTTATGAGTTTGTATCACTCACAGTCTACCATTATATCTTCTTGTAAGTAAACAACTTCATATTCTGAACTGGTATTGCCCTTAGTGGCATTATCTCTCCAACTAAACTAAGTGTTTGGTGATTAAAGTGTTTTTTAAAGACTTATTTGGTCTCCTTGCAATAACATTTATAATGGTTATGTTCCTCATGAAATTATTATAATCTATGTCTATATCCTTTCTTCTATCCATATCCCATTTTAATCATCAATATCTTGTTCAAATAGGTCATACTTGTACCATTTAAATTATATTCTATATCCTTTTTATTTTTATTTTTTCTTCTAGCTTTGTACCAATTTTGATCTTTGCTTTAACAGGACAGTTGTTTAACTATATACAATTAATTCAAGAATGACTCCCATATCAGTAATAAAGTTTTCTGTTAGTTAAAATATCATCAAGTTCATGATTTGTGATGTCCACTACCTTCCAATTCTTTTTTAAAAAATATTCATAAGATACACACAAATGCACATATGCAATATGTGTAATATGTATGTATAGATATGTACATACATGTGTGTGCATATATGCATGTATAGTTTTGGATGCTCTCATTCCTTATTCCTGGTCCATGTTTTCAAATATATTTCTCACTATCCTTACCTATTCTAATTTGCATTGAAGTTGCTGAGTATATCAATGTATATGTTGATGTAATTTAGAGGTCTTATGAAATTCTATGTAGAGTCCCTTTACCTCTTCAATCTCTGTAATGATATTGGGATATAAACTAAAATTATTTTCATTATAGTCTTTTAAAAATACTTAATGTGAGTCTCATAATACAAGATGACCAAATGTATCATGAAATTAAGTTTCTTCTTGTCTATAGGAACATGACAAAATTAAATCTACCAACTCATTTATTTGCATCTCTAAGGAAAATCTGCAAGCCAGCCTTTCATTTAGCTATGACATCCCTCTTTCTTCTGGTTTCATTTAATAGCATAGAAAAAAATCAAGATTGAATAATTCAGTTCCTCTAGTGGTATTTCTGTTCGTTGAATAGTTGGACAAGGATCTCACATTTAGAATCTCAATGGTTATGTTAATATGGTGCTATCAGAAATGACAAGGGAGATGTTTTTCAGAAAAAAACTGTGAAGACCTATGTGAACTAATGCAAAGTGAAGTGAACAGAACCAGAAGATCATCGTACACAGTAATTGTAATATGGTAAGGATGATCAGCTGTGAAGGCTTAGTCACTCTGATCAAAACAATGAATGATCCAGTACCAAAGGACTATTGAAGAAAAATGCTAACCATTCCAGAGACAGAAGAGATGAACTCTGACTGGAGACTGAAGCATGCTTTTTTTTTAAACTTATTTTATTTTTCCTGCTTTTTTTGACAACATAGATAATTTGACTATATGTTTTGTATAACTTCACATGTATAATTAATATAATATCACTTGCTTTCGCAACGGTTGGAGGAGGAGCAGGAGGGAGAGAGAAAATTAGAAACTCAACATTTTTTTAAGTGAATTTTAAAATGAAGTTTAAAAAAAAGCTTATGGAAGATCTAAAAGTAATGTATCATTTTTAGAGAGAGAGAATTCAGGAAGCTGAACGGATTTCCCTCAGCTAAGTGACTCCCCCACAGTCAAAACGATAGTGAAGATCAGAGCTGAGATTTGACGTACATTATCCTGAATCCAGTACTTGGCCCCCAACTTCTTCGTTGTGTTAGTTTAATGATTTAAAAGTTTATGACATGGAGCTGTAGATGAAAGTTCTTATTGGATAGATGATATATTTTTAATAATCTCAAAATTATCTTCAAATTATTGGAAATGAAACAGTAATAAATGAATGTTACTGATAGTATCACTCATTGCTATCAATCTTTAGTCATATTTTTCTACTGAAAAGGATTTTTGATGTAGTCTCTAACAACCCATTAAACCTCTTCTGTGATATCTCTGACAGGAGGAGCTACAGTCTGTTTGAATACCTCCAAGTGATGAACAATTCATGAAAAAGATCAACTTCGTTTTGGACAGATCTTATTTCATGAAAATTCTTACTAAAAATTGTAACTTTCACCTATTGTTCTGCCTCCAAGAACTATGTAGTTAAATACAGTGCTTCTTCTAAATACTAGCACTTCAATATTTGAAGACAAAAATCATTCCCTCCTAAGTATTTTCCAGAATAAAGATCCCTAGCATCTTCATTTGTACCTTTTTTGAAACTGCCATAGTCTTCAAGCTTGAGAGACATTGCTTTTTCTGGACACGTTCTTTGGATCCTTAAAATGTGACATCTCTAACTAAACATATATAGTCTGATCAATATATTATAAAAGTGGTAGCATTATCTCCATTGATATGAATATCTTCCTTCTATCATATGGCATGAAATTTTGTTCATTGTTAGCTGCTTTGTCACATTCTTGTCCCATGTCAACTTTGCATTGACAGTTGAAATTTTCAAGGTTTCTCATACAAATTGCTACTTAGCCATATCTTTCCATCCTGTACATGTAAAAAAAATTTAACCCGTCTTAGATTTGGTATCTATTACTGTTATATTTCATTTTTGACCATCCTTCTAGCCTGTCAAATTATTTTTAATTCCCTATTCTGATACCTCAAATATTAGCTAACCCACCTAGATTTGTGTCATGCAAGAAAAAATTATGTGTGTTCTTTTTCTTTCACCAAAGTCAAGGGTTTACTTTTTTTAATGTGAAAAGGATAATTGTTCTGTGACAGTAATTTGGCAAGAAAATCCTCCCTCTAGGAATGATGTCAGTATCAATCTATTAATCTTGCACATTGTAGCTCAACTCTATCAATCAATAAGCATTATTTAGCATCTGCTGCTATGGACTCAGCCCTGGAGACACAAAGACAAAAATGAAATAATTCCTGTCTTCAAGGAGCTTACATTATTCAAGTCTGAATTGGGGTGTTTGGGGATTCAGGGAGGACTATTACCTTTGGAGTTCACCCATCACTCAACTCTCACCTATAGCTCCAAAAAGCACATACAAAAGTATGCACAGCAGCCATATACGGGAAAACTGTATCAGCTGATGGGCTAAACAAGATTGGAGGCAACCAATAGTTGGGTCTCAAACTTACCAGTGAGTAAGGGGGATATGAAGATTTCCTCCAGCAGAACAGGCAAATGAGAATGAGTTATTCCAACAGCCATGAAGACAGCTAAAGCAGGTGCTGTGGAGCACTTAGAGCTTGGTCAGACATTGAAGATGCCAAGGTCATCTCCTGCCTCCTGGGCCATTGACAGTTGTCTTGATTTTTGTCTTGCCACTGGTCTTCAATGAGTATGGGAGAGTGAGTCTGATGACTTTGTGCCGCTCTGCCTCACTTAAATCTAATTTATGCTAGAGTCAAGATAGCATCAGATGCTACCGGTCCCCTTCAAAATCAAAGGATGAACAAAATCAGCAACTAGGAATGTATCTAAGTCATCTCAATCAAGCCCACTCCTTTCCATTTGACAGTTGTCTTGTCAAAGTATAGAAGAATACATTTTTAAGCAGCTAAGTGTTACAGTGTCTAGAGTACTGGACTTAAAGAAGAACTTAGATTGAATCCTGCCTCAGATACTACATGTGGGAACCTGACCAAACCACTCAACTTCTTTCATCCTCGGTTTCCCCATGAGCATAAAAATGACACTTCATAGGGTTGTTGTGAAGCTCAAATGGGAAGACATATGAAAAGTACTTTGCAAACCTTAAAAGAATATATAATTGTTTTTATTATATTTAATATGGCAATCCCTTGTTCTATCACTTTCTAATGATCCTTAAAATAACAACAACAAAGGAAATAAAATTAATTTGGAAGGATTCAATATTTGAGGTATGGAGTTTTAGAGTTGAAAAGGAACTGAGAAACCATTTAACTCAAGCCCCTTAATTTGCAAATGAGCAAAATTAAGCCCAATATTTTACTATTTCTCCTTCTGAAAGGGTTTTTTTTCCCTTCTAAATAAGAAGTCTTTTATGAAGGTTTTATCATTTCTCTAAATTAACCTTATACTTTCACAAGGTAATTTTACAAGACAGGGAAATCCTTTTTTTCAGAAATGTGATTGATTCTAAGAGAAGATGCTGCATAATAATTATTGTGGAGATTGAGCATGCATCTATCTGAAGTACATTTTCAAATTATAGTTGATGTGCTATTAAATGTTTAATAGCCTGCTCTCTGGGAGAAAAAGGTTAAATATTTGATACACTTGTAAATTTATTCTTCTTATTAACATTTTCTTCATCACTTTCTAGATAACCAACAAAACAATATGTCTTACTCTGATTTATAGTATTTATAGATTTCCAATGGATAAATTCTCACACAAGTTTTTAAAAAAAATAGCTCTGATGAACTGGTTCAAACTGGCTCTAGTACACTCCTGAAATTTATATTTATTGAGGACCTCAACTATATATTAACATATTAAAAGACCATAGACACATAGGTCAAGCTTACTGGTTTCTTTTTCTTCTCTTGACTGCATGGTGGCGTTTTTTTTCCCCTTAAAATCTTTGTTAGATGCTTGTCAATAATATACCAAGGAGAAAAAGAGAACTACTCAATGAAAGAGGCAAAGAAGTTTCATCACCTTGTCTGTCACCAGGAAGGGAATAAAGAGAGGAAGAGCTCAGAAGACCTATATGTCTCTTCCCACTCCTTCTGTCAGCATAAGTTATGTGTAATTACCCTCTTCCTTACCAGAGTATCTAATTTGTTATGCATCTTTGGATCAGAGGCGATGTGATAACTTTGGCCTCACAAGAATTATTCAAGATCCAGAGGATAGTAGTGAAGCTGCCCCTGATCAGGGGAAAGTCTGTTGGTTTCATAAGGGGATATATTATTCTAAATCAAAAATAGCTTTCAAAGGGAAGAGGAAGGATCAGGCCAAATGTTTAGCTAATTTACTTATGTAAAATCAACCAATACCCTGTAGAGATACTGGCATTTTCCCTTAAACTTTTATGTCTAGTAGTTTAACTAGACAGCAATTTGACTGAGATATATTTGGGGATTTTAGTGGCTGGCAAGTTGAATATGGATTAACTGTGTAACATAGTTGGGCCTTGGGGAAGGGGGAGATAACATAATGTTAAATGTCTTTAAGAGTCATAATATCCATGAATAAAGAAGCAGCTGCCAGGCCACATGTTGAATACTGTTTTCAGGTCTGGCTACCACATTTTTAAGAAAGACATTGATGAGATGGAGTGTCCAGAGGACTTTCAGAATAATAAAAGGCCTCAAGTTCATGACTTATGGGTATCAACTGAAGGACTATTTAATTTAGAGGATGAGATTTGGAGAAGTGATAGTCAAGTTCAAGTATTTGTTGGATTAATAAGTGGAAGAGGGATCAGACTTGTTCTGCATAGCCGCAGAAGGCAGAAGTAGGAGTAATCAATAGATATTTAATATTGATGTAAGGAAAAACTTTCTAACAACTAGAATCACAGAGCCAAGATGGCAGAGTAGAAAGAGTCACATATGCTAGCTCCTAACCCACAGCTCATAAAATACCTGTAAAGAAGAACTTCCAACAAATTCTGGAACAGCAGAAGCCACACAGAAATGGAGTGGAGGAGATTTCTGTTCCAGAGAGACCTGAAAAACCAACACCAAAGATCCATCGCGCACCAGACCTGGAGCAGAGCCAAGCCCTTGGCCGTGCAGCACCTAGAGGAGCAGATCCCAGTAAGCTTCAGGGATGGAATCTCTAGTGGCCGTGCACATCCCTCCACCCACAGGCACAAAAGGTCAGTGAGAGAGCCTTTTTGGCCGGCCGAGAAGGGAGCAGGGTGTCTCCATAACTCAGGCCCCCCTCAGGAGGTAGCAGCAGACAGGAGCTCCCAAAGCAGACAGGAGCTCAGATCCATTGTTGAAGGTCTCCACATAAACCCCCTGAGGGAACTGAGCCCCTGGTGACTGCCCTGCCCTCACCCAAGCAGCTGAGCCTAATCTCACATTGAATAGCAGCCCCCCGCCCCGCTGAAAGCCCTGAGGCTGGGAAGCAACATTTGAATCTCAGACCTCAAGTACTAGCTGGGTGGAACTCGAGGCCAGGTGGGTGTGGAAAGGAATCTCAGAAGTCTGGGAAAATGCCCAGAAAAGGGGAAAAAAATAAGACCATAGAAGGTTACTTTCTTGGTGAACAGATATTTCCTCCCTTCCTTTCTGATGAGGAAGAACAATGCTTACCATCAGGGAAAGACATAGAAGTCAAGGCTTCTGTATCCCAAACACCCAGAATAAATATTCAATGGGCTCAAGCCATGAAAGAGCTCAAAAAGGATTTTGAAAATCAAGTTAGAGAGGTGGAGGAAAAACTGGGAAGAGAAATGAGAGAGATGCAAGAAAAGCATGAAAAGCAGGTCAATACCTTGCTAAAGGAGACCCAAAAAACTGCTGAAGAAAATAACACCTTTAAAAATAGGTTAACTCAATTGGCAAAAGAGGTTCAAAAAACCAATGAGGAGAAGAATGCTTTCAAAAGCAAAACTAGCCAAATGGAAAAGGAGGTTCAAAAGCTCACTGAAGAAAATAGTTCTCTCAAAATTAGAATGGAACAGATGGAGGCTAATGACTTTATGAGAAACCAAGAAATCACCAAACAAAACCAAAAGAATGAAAAAATGGAAGAGAATGTGAAATATCTCATTGGAAAAACAACTGACCTGGAAAATAGATCCAGGAGAGACAATTTAAAAATTATGGGACTACCTGAAAGTCATGATCAAAAAAAGAGCCTAGACATCATCTTCCATGAAATTATTGAGGAAAACTGCCCTGATATTCTACAACCAGAGGGCAAAATAAGTATTGAAAGAATCCATCGATTACCACCTGAAAGAGATCCAAAAAGAGAAACTCCTAGGAACATTGTGGCCAAATTCCAGAGTTCCCAGGTCAAGGAGAAAATATTGCAAGCAGCTAGAAAGAAACAATTCAAGTGTTGTGGAAATACAATCAGGATAACACAAGATCTAGCAGCTTCTACATTAAGGGATCGAAGGGCATGGAATATGATATTGCAAAAGTCAAAGGAACTAGGACTGAAACCAAGAATCACCTACCCTGCAAAACTGAGTATAATACTTCAGGAGAAAAAAATGGTCTTTCAATGAAATAGAGGACTTTCAAGCATTCTTGATGAAAAAACCAGAACTGAAAAGAAAATTTGACTTTCAAACACAAGAATGAAAAGAAGCATGAAAAGGTAAACAGTAAAGAGAAGTCATAAGGGACTTACTAAAGTTGAACTGTTTACATTCCTACATGGAAAGACAATATTTGTAACTCTTGAAACTTTTCAGTATCTGGACAGTTGGTGGGATTACACAGACACACACACACACAGAGACACACACAAACACACATGCACACATGCACACACAGAGAGACAGAGAGTTCAGAGTGAATTGAATAGGATAGGCTCATATCTTGTAAAGCAATGAGAAAGAAATGTATTGGGAGGAGAGACAGAGAAATGGAATGGGGCAAATTATCTCTCATAGAAGAGGCAGGCAGGAGACTTTGTAATGGAGGGAAAAAGAGGGCAGCTGAGAGAAAAACATGAAGTTTACTCTCATCACAGTCAACTAAATAAAGGAATAAAATGCACATTCATTTTGGTATGAAAACCTATCTTACAATACAGGAAAGTGGGGGAGAAAGGGATAAGCAGGGTGGGGGGGATGATGGAAGGGAGAGCAATGGGAGGAGGGAGCAATTTGAAATCAACACTCTTGGGGAGGAACAGGATCAAAAGAGAGAATAGAAGCAATGGGGGGCGGGATAGGATGGAGGGAAATATAGTTAGTCTTACACAAAATGACTATTATGGAAGTCATTTGCAAAACTACACAGATATGGCCTATATTGGATTGCCTGCCTTCCCAAAGGGAATGGGTGGGGAGGGAAGGATGGGGAGAAGTTGAAACTCAAAGTTTTAGGAACAACTGTTGATATTGTTCTTTCTACTAGAAAATAAGAAATACAGGTAATGGGGAATAGAAAGTTATCTGATCCTACAGGACAAAAGAGAAGATGGGGACAAGGGAAGGGAAGGATGATAGAAGAGAGGGCAGATTGGTGATAATGGAAATTAGAATACTCGGTGTATTGGTGTTGGGGGAGGGGACAAATGGGGAGAAAATTTGGAAACCAAAATTTTGTGAAAATGAATGTAAAAAGTTAAATAAATCAATTAAAACTAAAAAAAGACGATTAGAATCATGCAAAAGTAAAATGGATTCATTTGCAAATAGTGGGTTCTCTTTCACTGAAAATCTTAAAGGAAAGGCTGGACTTGTCAAGGTATATTATAAAGGGGATTCTTATTCAGGCATGGTTTTGGACTAGATTTCTTTCTGATGTCCCCTCAATCTCAGATTTTATGACATTGTGGATCAAGAAGGTCCAACCCTCTAAACAACAGAAAATAACAACTCAGTCTTGTCACATTCCTAATTGTTGTGCATATTGCTGACAAAGTAGAGATGAGTGGAGAAGGAAAAAATTATTAGACTCACTTCAAGTGAACAGTTATAAGGTGGTATCAGTTGATAATTTTGATATTGTCGTGAATGACTAACTGGGAGGGCTTCTAGCAATATGGACCAGTTGCAGCTCAAGTTGACTCAAACCTTTATTCCCTTGCAGCTGATCCAAAAACAGTATTCCAATCGTAACACCCAGAAATCCAATATGTGCAAATTTGAGGCTGCCATTCCTTAAGGAAGCCAAATTGTCACTTCCTGACATAGCAGTGTAAATTATGATTAGGGTATACTCATGTAGGGTGAATGACCTTGCTTTACCTTTAGTGATAGCTTTCATTTATGATAATAAGTAAAGAAGTTTATGTCTTCTGGATTCTTTACCATTTTTCCTATGTATTTTGGTTTAAAACATTTTGTCAATATGTGGATGAATCTGTGATGTCATCTATGTGGTTAGTCTCTCCAATGGTACAGACCACAATTTACCCCTCCCTTCTCATTCTGCTCAACTTTTGCCTGTGTTGCCTCATAAATTTTACACAGGAATTCTACCTGAAGTGTTAGTGACCCTTACTAAGTTCCTCTTGATATTGCTTAGAGAGGAATATTATCACCCCATAAGAAGTATTAAATATGAAGAATTCAGGAAAACTTAAGATTTGTATGAACTGATATAGAGTAAAATAAGCAAAAACAAGAAAACAACTTAGGCATTAATTGCAACAATGTATAGGAAAACAACATCACAAGACATAAGAATTCTGATGATGCCACGATGAACCTTGACTTCAGAGGACTGGCAGTTGAATCGTGTCTCCTACCTCTTGGTAAAAAAAGGTGATTGACTAGAAGTGTGGGATGAGGCAGAAATGGCCAGTGTGTTGGTTTGTTTTCCTTAACCATGTTTTGTTACAAGTGAGAATTCTTCATGACTAATATGGAAATATTTTTGCATGCTTGCACATGTAGAACCTAATATTAAATTGCTTACTGTCTCAGGGAAGGTGGAAGAAAGGGAGGGAGAGAATTTGGAACTTGAAAAAAATTTTAAATGGATGTTAAAATTTGTTTTACAGGTAATTGGGGAAAAAATAAAATATTATTCAAAAATAAAGGAAACATTTTGTGTGAAAATAAAGGAGAGTTCTTGGATGGAGCTAGGGTCGGAAATGGGGAGAGGAGGGAAGGAATCATTTAAAAAGTGATAACTATGCTTAAAAAATCAAATTTTTTTCTTTTCTTTTTTTTCAATTAAAGTCATTGGATGCATGGAAACCAATGGAGCACATGAACTTTCCATCTGTTATCCCTTGTTAGTGCTACATGATCAACCCACTTCTTTTGGGGGCCATGCATCTTTCTGATGGCTTCTTTGGCGCCACTCCTCCAGAGTCATTCTTCATTTGTAATATAGTGTAACTTACTCACAATCACCATGTGCTTTTCCATTGCCCTTTGGGTGACCTGCAATTTTAATTCTTCGAAGTCTGTGGTGTGCCATGAAATAGACCAATAAAGACAAAGCTTCTTTCTGAGATTTCCTCAAAGTGTCTACAAGCAGATAAAAAACAGATGCAGGAGAGATGTGACATCTAGTTCTCAGTTATTTATTCCATGATCTTCTAGCTACTGTGTTCTTTAAAACTGTTTATCAAGCCCACTGACAACCTCACTCTTCTAGCTTAAAGCAATAAGCATATACTTTCTACAGTGAGGATTATTTTTGGGTTGAAAATAAAAATAGTCCCAAAAGTCTGCAGTATAATAAGGCTAAGTGGGAAGTGGCTGCATATTAGAGATGTTGCTCTGAGCTATGATACAAATACGAATGTACTACTTTTGTGACATTGGGCAAATCTCTTAATCCCATTGGGTCTCAGTTTCCTCATTTGTAAGTTGAATGAGTTGGGTTAGAATATCTCTAAGACCTCTTCCAATGGTGACATTTAATGAGAGGCAATGCAGTAAAATGGAATGAGCAATGGATTTAGAACCAGGGCACTGACTCTTGCCACTTACTACTTGTGTAAATCTGGGCTGATCACGTGAATTCTTTGGGACTCAGTTTCTTCATCTCTAAAATGAGTACATCGAACTAGATCTATGGTCCCTTCCAACCCTGGAAAAAAAAAGCTTTTCCCATGTGCTTCAAAAATGGATCGTCCATTCTCTCCATTACTCTCTAGTATTAGAATTATCACATAAATATTTCCTGTAAGTTAACAGCTATCTGGTACTTAAAGTTCCTAGGATATCAATGACTATAATCACTCGCTTGCCATTTCACTTGAATTGTAAAAGAGATTTCCAATAGATGTCTTACATCTGTATCCTAAGATTCAGTGGAAAATGTGACTTTCTATGCTTTTTCTATATATTCACAATTTAATAAATAACATACTGATGGGAAGTGTTTTAAGGAGAGTTTGTGCAATTTTAAGCAAAGTGGTGAAAATATATAACTTTCTATTCCTAGTTGTTTTCACTTTTTCCAAGGTTTGAATTTCCTCTGCCTGCCTGTCTGAGTTAACTTTTAGGGGGTGGGGGGAAAGGAGAAATGAAAAAGAGAAGAAAACCTTAATATAAAGTGAGACATTTCAAAGCTAACAAAGATCAAAGTCCAATGAGGGCCACTAAATGGCAAAAGCATGAAGACAAAATTGTCCCATTGATGTTGGCTTGAAATTTCAAGTTTTATGACTTGTACCAGAGCCTCAACTTTGGATCAGTGGAACATCTAAGCCTGAGAATCTGCATGGAAAGACATGACTTACTCTGCCTTTTGGAAAGGTCATTTAGACAGGCCTATCTTTATCATCAGATAGAGTGCAAGCTCTTATCACTTGGAACCAGGCTTAAGTGGGAGGGTCCCACTCTACCTATCAACTGTACCTTTCTCTAAGACTGTATGCCTCATATGAGCCTTCTTTATTGATGGATTTGCTTTAACCACAAGAAATCAATTTGATAAAAAAAAAAAGTTTTGTCCCCAAAATTTAGCAGGCTAAGTAAAATTCATCACCATAGTGGATAAAGTTTTAAGGTTGGAATTAAAACCTGGTTTTGTATCCTGCCTCTCACATTTGCTGTCACCTTCCAAGAATTTATTTTCATACAACTCTTTGATTATCATACTCTCTGGTTCATTCTATGCTGCTCATGATTGCCCTTAAGGAGACCAGCCTGGAAGATATCACAAGCTGAAGGGTACCCTCTGTCCTATGCAAAACTTGAGAGGGATCTTTCAGCAGGCTGATTTCAGGTAGAAGAGATCTGGGTTCAGATTCTACTTTTGAAACTTAATAATGACCTTGGTCGAGTCTTACTCTGCCTCTTTGATATTCAGTATCTCCATCTGTAGAATAAGAACATCAGACTTAGTGGCCTCTAAGGTCCCTTCCAAATGTGCATACATGATCCTATGAGTGTTGGGGATAGTAACACTGGGTCATTGTGACGACCAAGTGAGATATTGCATGTAAAGAGCTTTGTACACTTTAAAAAGTTAATAATATATACATATATATGATTAATAATAATAGACTATCATCTCTCCTCCCACACTTCCCAGTTTAGTGGCATCTCCATAATAAGGACTCGCAACCTGAATTGACAAGAGAGAAAGTCATTTTCTTTGAATTCCTGAATGCCTCTAATCTGGTTTCTAGACATTCCCTGGCTCTTGGCAGTCTTGGGGGCGAGGGGATTCAACCTTCTCCATGAATGCTAAAATTGCAGAGACGTTAATATGCTAAAAGGTGGTGTGGTCTGCTGCTCCAGAGATGCGATGGGTGTTCTCCAGCGTTTTGCTTCATTGAAGCCTTCCTACGCCACACATGGAACCAGGAAAGGGGCGACGTTTTTTCCTTGAAATGGTCCATGCTGTTGCATTTGAAACGGTGTGTGCTGCTGCTGGGTGTTCTGTGGTTCTGTCTCAACAACATTACTCAGAACTTGCATTCAGCAGGTATCAGCCAATGAGCCTTTTAGTATCGTCGGAGAAAATAAATCACATTCACAAGAGCAGCCCATCTGTTTTGAATAGCAGCATAGATGGATGACTGTCTGTTCCAGGTAATATTTAATGTGAGAGAAAGTGAGCCGAAACAGCTTATTCTCCTGAAAACTAAGAAGCATAATGTCTTCCAGTAAATGGTGAAATTGACATGAAAGGAGGAGCCAGGAGCATCCCTGTTACTTTCAAAATTTAAGGGAAAAAAAATACTGTTTTTCTGTGGCTTTGGTGACCTCTAGTGATCAAGCTGGAAACTGTTCGCAAGGTCTCTTGGAAACATTTTTCCTAGGAGTTATTTCTCAAGTCAGAGGTTGACATTCAATGTTCTCTACATTAAAGGCAGAACTGATTAACTTGTATGAGTTCCTACTTTTAGAGGCAGAGAAGCCATTTCTGCTTAGAAACATCAAGCTGACATCAAACAGAAAGAAAAAGGAAACTGACCAGAAATGGGATTCTTGTATCTGCATTCCTCTGGGATGTCAAAAATGTTTCAACTGAAATGGGGACCATTGGATACCAAGGTTGGAATAGCCATCTACATGCCATATGGTCTTTTTAATGCTGACCCCTAGTGACCAGTGCAATTACTCTTGTCAGTTTTGTGGGTCCAGAATTCAGCTGCTTCCACCATTCTTTCCCTAATTCCAGAACTGCTGTTTCAAGGTTTACCATCCCACCCAATTGTCAGGTATCTTGACAAGTTACAGACTGAGGTGATGAGTGGAAGGAAACAGTATTCAGTAAGGGAAAAATCCCTAGAGAATCTAGCGTGAAGTCCTGCTGCTATGTCTTGTTCCTTGTGTGATATTTGGGACTCCACCTCTGGACCCAAGTTTCTTTATCTGCACAATGAGGGAGCTGGTTTATAAAGCCCTTAAAGTTCTGTTCAGTTCTAGGCAGATCATAGTTCTACAATCCAAAATTCTAAGTAGAAAGGTTTGTACCTGGGGCAATGGCTCCTAAAATGGAGGGTCAGTGTCCTGTTGCAAAGAGCAGGGGGCAACAAGGGGTGGGGGATTCAAAGAAGTGACTTCTGGGAGGGACATCACAAGGTTTCTTTGCTGTTGCTAATTATGCAAAAGCAATTGAATCAGTAGAACAAAATGAAGCTTTCAAAGTTCTCCAACAAAGTACCACTCACTGGTATGTTAAAATTATACAAAATACAACAATAGAGATCATTTTAATTGATAATCTTTGGAATATTAATATACAGGAAGATATATGCTTTCCAAAGGGATGGACTGGGAACGAGTTCACGCTTTGAAGGCAAAGTGTACCCTAAGACACTGAAAGTTTTCTAAGATTGCTGAATGACTGTGTGTATTGCAAGCTGACTCTAAATTTGGGTACCCTGGGTACCCATCACTCTTCTCTAGTTAATCTCTAATTATCTCAATTTTTAAAAGATTATCTTAGAACTATTTTCTGTTATATCTAGTTTAAAATGACATGGTAAATGCTTTCTGGTTGAGCTTACATGTTCATGGTATGTCTGCACACATTTCTGGAGTGAACCTAAATGAGTGGTAGGCTCTGTTCCAAGTACAGAATCCCTGCATTCAGAAAGTAAGAATGCACAGGTGCATCTATCACGCAATCGAACCTCTTGGAGCTGAAAAAGTCCTAGTGGTAAAGGGCAGAAAGAGTAAGTTTCAGGTCTTCTGACCTCCTGTCTCTAATTCAAGATTTTTCTAATCAAGTATTATTTTTATAGAGATATAGGATTATATGTTAGGTGGCACAGTGGATGCCTTGGACCTGGCATTAGGAAGACCTGATTCAAATCCCGCCTCAAACGTTTATTTGCTGTGTGACCTTGCAAGTCATTTAACCTCTGTTTCCCTCAGTTTCTTCAACTGTAAAATGGGGATCGCAATAACACCCACATCCCAAAGTCATTGTGAAGAACAAATGAGGTAATTTTAGTAAAACATTTAGCACCATGCCTAACACATAGTAAGAATTATATAAATATCAGCAATTATTATCATTAATTGTTACATGTTTAGCGTTAGAATAGACCTTAGAGACCATCTAACCCATCTCAGTCATTCTGCAGATGAGTAAACTGAGTCTCAAAGAGGTTAATTACTTACCCAAGGTCACTCAGTAAATTGTATATATGGTGACACGCATATAAACAAACAGCTTATATACATATAGGTGTTTATTCATTATACATATGCATAGAGATGTAACTCTCTGTATGTAGATATCACCCATATATGTAAAGATATGTCTCTCTTGTCTCTTTATATCTCTCTGGCTCTATCTTTCCCTCTCTGTGTGTCTCTCTGTTTCTGTCTGTCTCTCTCGGTCTCTCACTGTCTCTCTCAATCTTTTTTTCTCTCTTTAGTGATAAAAGGTCTCAGGGATGAACATGAGAAGGGAAGTGAAAGCAGGGAAGGTAGCCTTAGTTGGTTATGAAGACCCCAAAGGAACAGCTAGAGGCGGAGTAGGAAGCCTGGGAAGCCAACCAACTACTTAAAGAAAGAGTTGAGATGCTGCTGTGGAGATTGAGTTGTTAGGTGGAGGCTTGAAGTTGACATAATCTCAACCAAGGAAAAGCGTGAACAATAGGCTGAGAATAGAC
The DNA here is from genome assembly GCA_023548195.1 of Bettongia penicillata ogilbyi. Classification (NCBI taxonomy): domain Eukaryota; kingdom Metazoa; phylum Chordata; class Mammalia; order Diprotodontia; family Potoroidae; genus Bettongia; species Bettongia penicillata. The sequence continues at coordinate 130,388 of JAJHZJ010000481.1, read as the reverse complement.
TCAAGCAGAAATCGACAAACATGAGGCACAACTTGCTGATCTGGAACAAATGTCAGGAACAGGGCGCAGACAGAGCTAAGAGTGGGCTGGGTGGAAGAGGGCAAGACTCTCTAGCTCTGCAGCCTGGGGAAATACAGGGAGAAGAAGGTAGAGGATGGAAGAATGGTGAGGACAAGCTCATGGAACAGAGGAGCAGCCTGTCAAAGGTGATCCACTAGGGATTCTCAAGTCAAACGTTGTCATGGAAGAGGAGAATGGGTGACTTAAAACTGAAATATCAGCACAAATAACAGACCCATTAGCAGCTAGAACTCGAGAGCATCACTTGGGATGGGAAATATGAGCTGGGAGAAGTACCTAGGGGAATCAGGATGGCTATCAGAAGGATGAAGAGACTGTGAACAATCTTCAAAAAACAGTATGGAGTAGTGGGGAACAGAGAGAAACAGAAAGAGAGAGACAGACAGAGAGAAGGATGGAGGAAGAGAGAAAGTAGTTAGGAGAGAAAGTAGTTGAGAGAGAGAGAGAGACAGCCTGCATGTCAAGTAATGAAACCATCTCTTGCCACACAGCAAGGATGTTACTTAAAGGTTGCCTGGGAAGCTCTAGGTGTTAAATGTGACCATGAGTACGTATCTGTGAATGAGAAATACTAATGCTTCTATGTCTTGACAGAAAGGAGGGATTTTTCTTATCCTTTGCTATTTTATTTTTTCAAATGTTTGTACCCCATGCCCAAGAATGAGTGATTTCCTAACCTGAGAACCATCTCAGAGCTTTCATTGCATTTTACCATTTAAACAAAGTCACCAGTTTCTAAAACAAATAGCAATATAATGTGTGTATAAGTATGGTACAGTATGTATGTATAATGTAATATATACTTGTATCAATATAATGAATTGTTTTATCAATGCAATTAATTACACTAATAAGTACAACATGTGCATTTATTAAAGCAATATATAATTATACATTGTGCTCAGTTCCAAGGATAGCATTGACAAGCTGGGATGTGTCCAGCTGAGTGTGGCCAGGATGGTAAGAATAGAAACTGTACCACACAACGATTGTTTGCAGGAACTAAGGATGTTTAGCCCAAAGGAGAGAAGACTTATGGGGAGGTCTTGATAGCTGTCTTCAAGTATTTGACGGACTGTCAAATGGAAGAGGAATTGGATTCTGTTGTGCTTTGCCCCACAAGGAAGAAGAAGCTAGAAGTTGCTGAGAGACAGACTTTGGTTCTATATAAGGAAAAAAGATCCCTGCCAATTGAAGCCATCCAAAAGAAGAATGGGAGGCTACTTCCAGGGGTACTGGAAACAGAAACTGGATGGGGCATCATGTTGGAGATGCCGTAAAGGGGACATGTGCTTTCTCATTCTTAGGTTAAACAAGGTGACCTCTGATGGTTCTCTCAACTAGGAGAGTTTAGAATTCTGATTAATACCCACTTTAGCTTCTAGTCCTCAAGAAACTCAGGATCACATGGACTTGGACACATTTTCCAGAGATGTAGATCCATATTTTCTCATCCTGTGTAACTCATATTGATGTTTCCATGTTCCACACAATGTTCTAGAGACCTTCCTCTAGGGTTTGTTTATTATCTATTTATTTTAATGTTACATTGGAACCAGGACACCACTCTAGCTGTCCATCTGTTAACCTTCGTCCATGTTGTGTTAATTATTAATTATCAGTTCATTTTAAACATTTTCACATTAGTCATGTTACAAAGAAGAATTAGAGCTAGTGGAATCTACTACAAAAAAAAGAAGAAACAAAAGAAAAGAAAAAGCAACTAGTCAGCTTTGATCTACATTCAGACTCCATAATTCTTTCTCTGGATGAGGACAGCATTTTCCATCATGAGTCTTTTGGAGTTGTCTTAGAACCTTGCATTGCTGAGAAGAGTCAAGTTTATCAAAGTCATTGCAAAGAAAAAACAAAAAAAAATGAAAGTAGCATGCTTTTATCTGCATTCAGACTCTAAAGTTCTTTCTCTGGATATGATCAGCAGTTTCCATGATGAGTCTTTTGGAATGGACTTGGATCATTGCATTGCTGAGAAGATCTAAGGCTATAGTAGTTACTCAGAAGAGAACTTATTTGAAGGGCTTATTGTTAAGGGGACCACATTTTGAATGCAAAAATCAAATTGAAAATGAAAAGTCACCCATAGACTATTGAGAGATAAACAATTTGCATCTACAAAAGAGCAAGGGCAAGGTGGGGAGTATAAGGGGGGAATTAACAAAATGATGTCATTCAATTTCTACTGGTTTCGAGAAAATCCACTCATCCACAACATTGGCCATTTATAAGAACTGGCACATGCAAAATACTCATCCTCTTCTCCCTTCCTCTTCTCCCTGTTAAAAGTAGAAAATATAGTCCTTGTAATAGGATTCATAAACAGCTCCCAGAGAGTCTCTTTAGACTGTACTGACTATTGTTTAAAGGACTATGCCCTCTTTTGGTGCCTGTTGAAAGTGGTTCTGATTAATTATGCTTGTACCTGCTTAATTTTATTTACATGAAGACAAAGGCTTTTAAAAAATATATATTTCACTTAATAAATGCCATGTTTATACCTGTTAGCACTCTTGTGATGGATATTGTTTGCATAAGGAGACAGTTCCTAGACTTTGTAGTTTTTGCTACACTGCCATAACTCCCCAGTGTTTCCTTTTGGTAAGAGGGGAAAGAAATAGGAAAAGACTGTAAATTACAACTGTTTCTTTTTTAAAGTGTGTGAGTATTGTACTTATGCAATTATTTTAATTAAAAAAAGTGCTCACTACAAAATCTTTTAGGAAGTAGAAAATAAAGATTTTAATCTTAGTGTTTCTTTAGATTATGAAATAACTAATATTCTAGACACGAGATATTTGATTTCTCCTTTGTGGCACCAAGTATAGAAAGTATACAAGGATCTTAGTTTATCATTGATGGAATTTGTGTTTTAAGAGAACAGAATGGTAAGATTAAGCATAATATTGTTTTAAAATATAATTATGATAACTGAATGTGTGATTTGCATTGCATTTGCATTGCAAAAGGGATTTTTTAAGTGATAGCTTTCTATGCTCCAAAACGTTAGGAATAAAAAATTGTAAACCAGAAACAACTCTGAGGTTGCAAATTGACAAAGATTTCAAAGGATTCAATCACTCTTAGAAGCATTGTAGAAAGAGAGCTACTGAGCTGATACAATATTATAAAAAAAAATAAGAATTATGCAAAAAAAATTACTACAATGCCCATACACTTTGACTCAATGATAAAAAGAAAGGATGGATACACACACACACACACACACACACACACGCCAGTGCTTTTTTTGTATTAGAAAAGAAGTGGAAACAAAATTGCTGTCTATCAATTGAGGAAAGACCAAACAAATACTATAAGGAAATGTTACTGTGCTGTTTAAAACTTAAAAGATGAATCCAGAGAAACATGGAAAGACTTATCGACTCATGCATAGTGAAGTAAGCAGAACCAGGAAAACCATATACACAATAATATAAGTGAAAAGAATAACAAAACAAAACACCTGAGTCTGAATTCTGTTAAATTATAACTTTAATGATCAAACTTGGTTCCAAAGAAGAGAAATGAGAAAGCACCTTCCTCCCTTTTTTGAAGAGTTAAGAGATTCTGGGTACGGAACACTGAAGATGATGTTAGACTTTTTTGAAATATTGGTTAGTTTTGCTAAACATTTTTTCTTCTTCATTCTTTGTTATAAGGTGTGATTCTCAGAGAGGAGAAGGAGGGATGATAATGTGGGAAATGTAGGAAATATTAAACCAAAAGATAACAATAAAAATTAATCAAATACTATTTTAAAATATTTGAGGGAAATGTTTCTACCTTCTTTCTTGAATTGGGCGGAATAAGGGTAAGAGGAAAACCTCCAGTTCCTTTGGTAGTGGATGAGGTTCATTGATGAGATTTAAGAAAGAATTCACAAAAGAATTAGATGAGCAGATGAATGTTAAAAGCAATTTGTGCTTTCATTAGACACTTCATAGGAAAGGTTATGTATTTGAAGACACTCAAGATTAGGAGAATGGAGCTAGAGGGATGGACAACAAGTCAAGGACTCTAGACCAGACTCCATACCTTCCTTCAAAGTGGGGCAGCAACTATCACCTCCAAAACTAAGGCAGATCCCAGTTGCCACAACTTGTGATCAGCCAACACCTCCAAGGAAGGAATACAACCTGGGATGTTTCCAGAATGCCTTGATACAATGGTCTTCAGGCCTAGAAGAGTTCAATGAAAGGAAGCCCAAGATTTGCCACATTTGACATTAATATCATGCTTCTCCCATCATAACTCCATACAGTTACGTCATCTCAGCTCTAGGAGGATGAAGAGGACCAAGCGTTTTGTAGTGAAGAGTGAGGTCTCACTCAAACATATCTTATTGATTTCCCACTTCTGATGCCTCAGCCAGGGAGGTAGCAATCAACAAATCTGCATAGGAGATGGATGTTTCTGGTGTGGAAAACTCCAGGAAAAGGTCACTGTGCTGAGAAAAAATAAAGGTTGTCAAGTCAGGAGAAGAGGATGTGGTTAGTGGAGAGTCATCTTATGAAGGGAAGACTAGGGCAAAAATGGGGAGAGGGCTTTTCTGGCTACAATGGGTTTATAGAAAAGCAGGAACAAAAATCTTTCATGAAGGGCTATTAAAAAAGTGTCGGTGAGTAGATTAGCCACAATGATGAAATCACACATCCTTCCAAATAACATTAAGTACCTTTTCTCTAAGTTCTCCTCTTCATGAAGAAAATATAAAGGTCACCTTTTCTTCTCTCCATAAGATAAATATTGGCCAAGTAATCCCTGCATTAGACAGGGGCTAGAGATCTGGTTTTGCAATTAATAAAGTGTAAAGGAACCTTTTGAAATGTTTTTGCTAAGAGCACAACCTTGCTAGCTGTGCTGTTGTATGTCAGAGAAATACATACAGCTCGGCCTCTGTGAGCTCTTGGTATAACTCCCCAGAACAATGTAGACATTGGTACAGCTCTGGGGTGGGGAAGGAACCAGGTCTCTAGCACTTTTCTTAGGATTAATTTTTATGAGATTGAAGGCCTGAATAAGCATTACTGTGTGACCTGAGGGGTGCTACAATACTCTGCCTGCACAAAATCATTCCCCATCAGTCTACTTTTCTCCTAACTAGCTAAAAAGTCCTACTTTTTGTTAAGCAACAAAGACTTGTCACCAGCAGTAATTAGGTCCTAGATCTATGCTTTCAACGACAGAGAGCAGAGAGCTCACCCACTTCCCACTAGCTAGGTTGCAGCCCACAATCCTGAGTGTGACATGAAGCAGATTAAAATGTAGCTAGGAAATCACTAATAAATCAATAAAGATATTATATAGGTAATGCGAAAGACTTTGGCAAGTGTAGGTCACACGCCACAGTCGTGCAACTTGGGAAAACATCAGCCAGGGTCCTACAATGTAACAAGCACTCGAGGTGGAGACCCTATTGGTGACTGCTGTTGTTGCAGCTGTTGCTGGTGATGAGGAAGTTGTCACCAGCGGTGCCAATCTCCATAATGACCTTTACCCTCAATGATAGCAGAGAGGTCTGAACTGAAAGTAGATATGGTGTTTTGGGAGACATGGACTCAGGTTCCTGGACTGTCTCCATCAGGACCTGAGAGAGGATGGAGGTCAAGGTGGTGGTGGTGGTTTGATTTGCTTGGCACATGCTAACCCCTGTATCTTTCTCAGAGTGCCCTGTTTGTGCTTCAGACTTGGTTGGCTTGCCTGACATGGTTGTGGAGGTCAATTTCATTTTACAGATTAAAACACTGAGCAAAATAACTTTATTTTTGCCATGACCTGTGATTTTCCTGGTGTAGGGAATATAGTTGCTTGGAACATTAGGAAATTAAGTGAAATTTTTATTGTCTCAATGCTGGTGAAAGTACCTGGACTAGGAGACTAGACAAGTTTTTCCTTCTTTTACTGCTCTTTCAGTAATAGATTAGAAGAGTGAGGACGATATCAAGCCTTCCCCATTATCTATGAGCTTCTAATAGCTTTCTTTCTCACAGAATATAATTCAACTGTTCTTTCATTCAATTAAATAAATAGCAGATGGCAAGAAAGGCAAATTTGCACTAAACTGTTATTTGTTTAAGCCATAATAAAAAACACTTTAAGAGAAATAAGTTAATGGTGATATTTGGGTCATCTGCTGGCTGGCACTAGTCAATCCATACAATTCTCTGATGTGGGTAAGGGTAGGACTCTGGAGCCCAGGATCTCTCTGCTATTGGATTTGCCATGTGCTGGGCACTGTGCTAAGCACTTTATAATTATCTCATTTTGTCCTCACAACAACCCTGTAAGACAGGTGCTATTGTATTCTTTGTATTTTATAGATAACAGAACTGAAGCAAACAACAGTTAAGGGAATCCCTGGAGACTATTGATTTGGGAGGTGGAGGAAGGTCAGACCTGTACTTCAGGAAAATCACTCTGATTAGTGAATGGGAATGGATTGGAGTAGGGAGAGACTTGAGGCAAGCAGACCCATCAGCAGGCTATATTGCAGAATAGTCCAGGAGCGAGATGGTGAGGTCCTGCTCTAGAGCAGTGGCAATACCAAAGGAGAAAAGGAGGTGCATTCAAGGGATGATGCCAAGCCTTGGCAATAGATTGGATGGATGTAAGGAATGAGAGTGAGGAGTCAAAGATAACTTCTAGGTTTCAAACCTGGGGGAGTGGAAGGATGGCAGCACTCTCTACAGTAATGTGAAAATTAGGAGAAGGAATGAGGGTTTAGGGAAATACCATTTCAGAGCTCAGAGGACATGGAGAAAAGAGAAAATGAGAAGAAAAACCTCAAAAGCTATGTCATGCTTAAAATGCTTTCTAATATAGTAACTGAGTTGGAACAAACTTACTCTTTTCTAAACACAGATTATAGCAGAACTGACTATATTCAAATTAACATTATTCAAATTTATAATCTGAGAAACTATCTACAAAACTTTCCCCCAATTTTCTGCTTTACTTCTGATCTTGGCTATATTTGTTTTATTTGTATAAAGCCTTTTTGATCTAATGTGATCAAAACTCACACTGCTCTCTGTCTTGCTAATTCATGAATTGTTCACCTATCTATAAGCCTGATAGGTAATAGGTTCAAAGTTATTCAAATTTTCTTTATTATATATTTACAGGGAATAGCAAGTTGTACATAATAGATTTGCAGTTTCATGTACAATCACCTTTTTTTTGTATTCTACTGTTATGAAAATGTTTTATTTCTCAAATTCAGAATAAAATAAATAAAATTTTAAAAATTATAATTACATAAAGTATGGTAAACAGATTCTAAGACCAATGAAAATATGCACTGTGGATTTGAATGATGCAGTCACTTCACAGAATTCCTTAGTCACAACTAATCAGGACCTGGCTTTACTTCCTCTGACTCCCCTTCATACACTCTCTATTCCAAACAGGCTTACTGACTCTTTCTCTGTATATGACGTTTCCTGTCTCGACTCCATATCTTTGACCAGGCTGTCCCCCTATGTTTAGAAGGCTCTCTCTCCTCATCTCTGTTTCAGAGATCTTCAGTTTCTTTATGAACGTCCACTCCATGAGGCAATCTGCTACATTTGTTAGTACTCTCTGTCCCTCAAGTTATGTTTTTGTTGTTTTGCAATTTATTTTATTTTCAATTCAAGGAATAAAACAAGCGTTTCCATAACACGGTACAATAAAAAAATGATTGCACGTGGAATTGCAAATCTAACATGTACAACTACTCCTTCCCAATATACAGATGTTATGTAAATTTCTCTTTTATTCCCTTTTTCTACTCACCCCTCCTCCCTAGATATGGCTACTATTGCACACGCACACACACACACACACACACACATATTTATATCTGTGTGCATGTATATATGTGTGTACATATTGCTGCTGGCTGTTGTCATTCATTGTCAAAGAGGACAAAAATGGCATCACTATACTAGAGTCCAATTTCATTGTGTCCGACTATGGATGATCAGACCATTAAGAGCTCAGAATGCTCTACCTCAGGTCGGGCACAAATAGTCTAATCCACTCATTTGGGCTGGATTCTCTAAATTTGTACATCTCAAGTTTCTTTTGAGCTGTTTCAATTCTGTTTTGCTCATAGAGCGCAGCACCTTCTCTGATGTGGGCACACTATGCTGAGCAGTCCTGTGCCAGTGTCTCCCATGTCATACAATCAATTCCAAAGTTCTTAAGAGAGACCTTCAGAGTGTCCCTGCACCGTTTTATCTGACCACCATGTGAACACTTGCCCTGTGTGAGATCTCCATAAAATAGTCTTTTTCACAAGTGTGCATTTTGCATTTGAACAATGTGGCCAGCCCACTGGAGCTGTGCTCTCTAATGCAGAGTTTGAATGCTTGGCTGATTAGTTTGAGAAAAGATCTCATTCTCTGATACCTTATCCTGCTGGGTGATCTTCAGAATCTTCCTAAGACAATTCAGATAGATAGATAGAGAGAAAGAGAGAGAAAGAGAGAGAGAGAGAGAGAGAGAGAGAGATGTAGATAGATAGATATATACATATGTATATGTAAAATTATTCTGCGCATGCTTCTATTTATCAGCTCTTTCTCTGGGTGCAGAGAGCATCTCTCTTCATATGTCCTTTATTTTTAATTTGTGTACTAATAATAGTCAAAATGACTTACTTATTCACAGTTGTTTAATGTATATAGAGTTGTGTTTTCTTATTTCATTTTGTATCCTACCGTTAAAATGTGAGTTTTTTGAGGGAATAAACCATTTTGTTTCTTGCGTTTGTATCACTAGCACAATACTTTACACATAGAGGTGCAATAAGTATCTATTGGATTGGTTTGCTTCCAAAGATGTCATGCATATGAAGATTCTCCTACTACCTCCTTCCATCACTGTGACACATGCAAGAACTCTGAGGAAAAAATTGTGATTCTTTCTGCCAGCCACTTTGGGCAAATGGAGGAGCTACAAGCAAATACTAGAACTTCTTCAAATTTGGAGGGGAGAGATTCCCAGTTGATGTTATAAATGAAGAACAGATAGGAAATTAGATGCTTGCAAGGGAGGGTAGAAAACCTTTCATCTGATTACCTTCTGGTCAGTTTCCTGTCCAATGAGCTAGCAATGGTAGTGCCACCCTGATCAGCTGTTGTCAATTCCTTTTTACCATGAGTTATGGCTTTGTATGCCATTAACTGATGAGCATTCCGTGGAAAATCAACATTGCAGATGGATGCATTACTAGAACTTGCATGAGGGGACATGTTTTCATTGCAAGGTAGATGTTTGCAGGAAACAAAGGGAATTCAAATCAATAATGACTATTCATTATGCACATTCTGTGTGTGTATTCATCTTTTGTAAAAGAAGACCATGCCATCAGAGAAATGATGATATGACTTGAACTTGACTTTGTTTTGAGTGAGGGATGGCTGTGCAAGTCACCAGCCTCTCTTCTTCTCCAGAGCTAGCTGAATCCAGTGACCAGATATTCATCAGGATGACTAGAGATGACCCAGGATGAGGCAATTGGGGTTAAGTGACTTGCCCAAGGTCACATAACTAGTGAGTGTGAAGCGTCTGAGGTGAGATTTGAACTCAGGTCCTCCTGACTCCTGCACTAGTGCTCTATCCATGGCACCATCTAGCTGCCCCCATTATGCACATGCACTGAATATGAAAGATGTGATTCTAGATATTGGAAATACAAAGACTGAGAGAGAGAGAGACTTTACCATCAAAGAACGCAAACATTAATGGGGAAATGTTCACAATATGATACATAATCAATATGTCAAGTAATGCTGTCTTCTCATAGAATTTAGTTCATATTGTGAGCGATTTCTGTCTCATATCACCTGTTTCGACTCACTGTGCTTCCACTTAATCAGAGACTGGGGATGTTTAAAATCAATTCAGGTCTAGTTTTTTCAGTCATAACCATGCCAACATAAACTTGGGCAGATACAGAGCTAATGGAAATATTTAATTGGAGTGGAAATGGGCATGGGAAACAACAGAAATATTCTCAGCTCTGTTCCTCAAATGAGCGCCATTCCTTTCTTCTCTTTTCCACTACAATCTGGGGAAGCAGTTATAGTCTTCTCTCCCTCTCGGTCTTCCTCTTCAAAAAGAGGGAAACAAGGAGTAGTTTCTGCGGCCTTAGGCACTTCTGAATGGAGGCCAACTGCATGCTCTGTGATTCAGGATCTGATTGATAGTCTACTTACAAGAGCTAATTCTCATATATCACAATTGTCACTCTGCACTTGGCTTGATTTCTTAATAACCTCTACACCGAAGAGCACTTTTCCATATTTTGCTGGCTCACACTCTCTTCAGCTGGCAGTCCAATCTTTTAACCCATCCTATGCTTCCTCTCCTGGTTGGCTCCATGACTTGGACCCATTGCCATCTCTTCTATCTTGTCTCCTATTTCTTATTTCCCCCATTTCCTTACCATGATATGTCCTCAAATTTTGATCCCATGATTAAACATCTGACTCTTGGATCATGGGGTCTCGTCAGAAATGTAGTCTTTAACTAGAAAAACTAGTGTTTATTACATAACACACAAATAGAGGGTCATTCTTTCCCAATCACTGTTATGGACACATAGAAAAATAAATATGGTATGTAATGGAAACTGACAAGTGGGAGACCAACCAATCCTTATGCTCTGACTGATGCAATCCATGATTGGAAGCAGAATGAGCCTGCTTCAATGTGTGTGTGATAGAGGGTCACAGTTCTCTATTTTATAGCATCTTCAGGTATTCTATGATGCTTTTTAGCATGTTTATTCCATACTGAAGTAGAATTGGTTTATGACTGACTGCTGAGACAGAACTAAGAGTACATACAAAAAAGTTCCAGTGGAGAAATTCTCTTTGTTTCCTGATAGTCATGAAGTTTAAGGATGACTCTCTGAGCTCCAGAGAGCTTTAAGGAAGGTCCACATTTCCTGAATATCAAGCCTATGTCTAGGAAGGGATAGCCTTCTTTTTGAGTCTTTCCTTCTTTGTTAAATAGATTGAGGAACTAGAGTCCATACCACAATTTGTTAGAAGCCTAAAGTATTATAGGTTCAAAAAATGACCTATAGGACTCAGCCTGCAGTAGATCAAAGACAGCTTAGCCTTTATGTCCTGCAAGTAATGGAATGACTGAGTCCTTTGGTCAATACCACATTTGGTGGAGTGATTGCTTTGTAGCAATAGCTTTAAGATTATGGCATTAGGCAGAGTGTACTGTGCATGCTCCTAAGGACTGGACTCTCATTGGTCAGTATTCCATTATAGAAAGATACAAACTGAAATGTGTAGGGGCAAAATAACAACCCCAATAAAGAGAAATCGCTTTCAGTTGGAGGGTGGGAGAGATCAAGAATGCCATTGAAGAGATGTGTGACCTCAGGTGGTCCTTGAAGGAAGAGACTTCAAAGGGCAGAAATGAAGAGGGACTATATTGGTAAAAATGTGACTAAGTATGAAAGATAAAAATCTAAAGATATTCTGGAGGAAAAATTAGCATGACATTTGACCATATGGTGAAAAGGAACAATCAAAAAGAAATCCAAGGATTTTAGCCTGGTAGGGTTCCTGGCAGGATTTCACTTTAATAATCGGTTCCTTATTCTTGGTGAGAAGCAAGACTAGGCTAGATACTCCACCTTTTGGAAGATCATATTTAACTGCTGTCCAGATAAATCTTCCATAACTACTATAGCTTTGTCTCCCATGTCATGCTTGTGATTTGTTTCCCAAAATCCTACCTGCTTAACCTCAGACAAGTCCCTTCCCCTCAATTTTTCTCATCTGGAAAATAAATATATTCAATTAGATTACCTAACCTCCTCTAAATCCTCTGACCCTGTGATACTCGTGTAACAATGGAGATTAATTTACTTTAAAATATCAATTGATATTTATATATGTATATATAAATCAATCTTTGTAATTTACAGTTTTGCAGTTTCATAAAAATTTATAGTAGTCTTCATCCCAGGGGACTTGAGAGGTTTTAACTTGCCCACAGTCACAACCTTCATTGTAAGAAGAAGTTTGCTCAATGTCAGTGAAATTATAGATTTGTTAAATAAAAAATAAAAGAATGCCAGCTCAGACTTCAGAGTGGAGGATGTATTGGAATGAGGAGAGACTAGAGACAAGGAAACCAATGAGATACCTATTGCAATAGTTCAAGTGAGGTGATTAGTGAGTGAAATAGGATGGTGACCATATGAGCAAACAGAAGAAGACATAATGTATAAGAGATATTGTGAAGCAAAGTAGAAACAATCAGATTTGTCACAGATTGGAAAAGTGAGGTGAGTCGGAGAAAGGAGTAGACAATGAACCAAAGCTAGGAGATGGGGTGACTAGCAAGAGGGAGGATAGGAAAAAGGAGAGACTGAGGGGAAAAATCATTAGGGTTCTATCTTTTGGATCTGTTGAATTTGAGATAAACAAGGGACATCCAACTTGAGAGTCCAAAACGCAGTGAAGATCTAGTACTAAAGCTAAGGAGAGAAACCAGGGTTGGAGCAACAGTCCTTGAAAGCATCTGAATAGAAATGACCATTGAATACATGGGAACTAATGAAATCACCAAGTGAAATATTATAGAGGGAGAAGAAAAGGGGAAATCACAAAAGATGTTTCATATGATATTATTATTTGTATGTTGAACATTTCCATATAAAGCCAGTTAGCAAGGGATAGAATTTTATGGAATATAAAAAGTCAATTTTGTTAATTGAATTAGGTTTTCTAATTTATCTTTAAGGCTTTAATAATCAAAAGGCAGTCCATAATGAACCAGTTAGATTTAAATAACCATAGGGTATTTATGAAAACACGTCACAAATTGCTACTACATAATTAAGTGCTTTTAAAACTCTTTACTTGAGTAATTTTTTGTTACAAGAAAAGGCCTGTGTCAACATCAATAGAAGTGTAGTGTAGGGAAAAATTCCTTGAATCTAGAGTCAGAGGAATCTGGATTCAAATAATTTCTACTTATGACCCTTATGACCTTAAGAAAGTTCATTTCCCTTTCTAAGTCCCAGTTTCTTTACCTATAAAATTAGGAAGCTAGAATAAATGACTTCTCAAGACCCTTCCATCTCCAAGTTCTATTAAGAAAAAGCATTCATTGCCTGACCAAGTACAGAGAGAAGGTTGACAGGGGGTTTCTTTCTGTTTCCCACAAAATTCAAGTGTTATTAAAAAGATGCTGAAAAACTCCCTTGGTCAATGACACTTAGGGGACAGTTGTTATGATTATGTGTTTAGATGGTTCCAGGGAAAGAAACCACAAAGGAAAGGAGGAAGGAAAAAAGGAAGGAAGGAAGGAAGGAAGGAAGGAAGGAAGGAAGGAAGGAAGGAAGGAAGGAAGGAAGGAAGGAAGGAAGGAAGGAAGGAAGGAAGGAAGGAAGGAATATGCCCTGCACGTTGCTAAGTACTAGAGATACAAATACAAGTCAAAGAGAAAGACACTCTTTGCTCTCAAGGAGTGCACATTTTAATGATGGAAGACACAGAAGGGATATAAAGCGGTTACAAACATGGTTTTGAAGTCCTGAAATGAAGAGTGGATTTTGTTGCTGTTGTTAGGTTGTTTTTCAGTTATGTCCAGCTACTCATGGCTCCATTTGGAGTTTTCTTGGCAAAGATACTAAAGCTCTTTGCCATTTCCTTCTCCAGTTCATCTGACAGATGAGAAAACAGAGGCAAACTGGGTTAAGTGACTTGCCCAAGGTCACAAAGCTAGGAAGCGTCTGAGGCCAAATTTGAACTCTCATCTTAATGAGTCTTCCTGCCTCCAGGCCCAGTGCTCCATCCACTGTACCACCTAGCTGCCCAAGAAGACCAGATACAGGAAGAAAATGAAGACTAGCTGGTCTGGGCCCCTTCACAAAATGGAGGCTCCAGACTCCAAAAGAAACTCGCCAATGGTAAGAAGACACTGAGCTAGAGAAGGGGGAGAAGGCCACAGGGTTTACTGTATGTTGAAGAGCAAGGAACCTACAGAGGGAAGTTCTAGATGAGAAAGCAGCTGCAACATGGTTTGGAAGTCAGGAGCACAGCCAGGAGGGGAATGTAGGGTAAACTGAAATTGTTAAATTAGAGTTCTCTTAAGAGTACTTGTCATGTTTCAGTCTTAAATCAACATTGCCCCTGATCTCTTCATGTTTTGGTGAAGGACAATAGTCTATGTGTGCAAGGGTGAGGTAAATGATATGCATAAAGAGTAAAGTACAGCCCCCGATTGTAGGAGACATTTCTTCAGTCATTTATTCCACCTGAATATTGGCTTGCTTCTTCTGTTACAAATCCTTCAGTCCTGATTAGAACTGCAGTGTTTTATACTCAACCATCAGGGAAGCCTGGGTACAAATCTGGCTTCTTATATTCACTAGTTATGTGACCCTGGATGAATTCTTTAAGCTTTTAAAGCTTCAGTTTCCTTATCAATAAAATGAGGATTTGAGGAGTCTTGTACTTCTCATCATTTAAACCACTGAAGCAATAGGAACCAAGAACATTTTCATTTGAAAATCCAATGACGTTTTCTCAGAGTCCATGCTTCCTGATCTTTCTAAAGCATTTGACAATATCAGTTATTCATTTGGATGCTCTCTCTTCCACCAAATTCCAAAGCAATAACCTGTTGTCTACTTGACTGACTACTCCTTCCTGATCCCCTTTGTCAGTTCTTCAATATCTTCTCATCCCCAGAATGCTAGTATCCCCTGATGCCCTTTCTTTTCTCATATCTCACTAAACTCTTTCAGTGAATTCATCCACTTCCATGGCTTAAATTCTTTTCCATGAAGAAAACTCTGGAAGTTGTATATCAAGATCCATGTCTCTAACTGACTACTGGACTATCCCACCTAGATATCCATTTTCTTTTCTCAAATTTCCTTTATTCTATGGTTAGCAATAGCATCTTCCCATCCATCTAGACTCAAAATTTTATTCATAATAAAATTCATAATAAAAAAATTTATCCTTGATTAGTTTCCCCTGCAGTAAAATAGTTATTCCATACTATGCATAGTCTCTTCCTTTCTCTCTACATCACCACCATCTTGTTTTAGGTCTGCAGCACCTTTCACCTGAAGTATTTAATAGATTCTTAATGGGTCTCGCTGCCATAAAATTCTCTACTCCTCAAACATATCCATCTAAAGTATTTTTCCTAATGCCCAGATCTGATCAAGGCATTCTCTCGGTCAATAGCCTCGTATTGCTTATAAGACAAAATACAAATTCCTTTCCTTAGTCCTCCACAAATGGTGCCAATGTACCATTTCAGGCTTATTTCAGATTCTTCTCTTCATGTATTCTAAAGTTTGGCCAAATACAAAGGCAGCATGGCATTGTAGAAAGAGAAATGGAACTGGAGCCAATTCGAGAAATTTCCTCATCTTGGAATTAAAATGGAATAATAATATATTCATTATTTGGCTCACAAGAATGCTGTGAGGAAATACTTTGTGAATCTTAAAGTACTATCTACCATCCTCGTTGAACTTGATTATTAGCCGTTCCCAGTCTTGTCCTGGACCCACTCCCCTGTCTCCATGCATTTCCACTGGCCATTCTCCTACATGTAACTAAAATGCTTTCCCTCGTCTTAGCTTGTTTAAATCCTTGTTTTCCCATAAGGCTCAACTAGGATGCCATGAACTCCATGAAGCTGGTCCATACCTCCCTGATGACAGTGTCCTTTCTTTCCTCAAATTTTCTTAGAACACTTTGTCTAAGATTTTTCCTTAGCCCTTGTCTGATTCTTACCTTAGATTCTACTTTTCTGTGAGTGTGGTATGTCCCTCCTCAGTAACTATAATTTCCCCAAGGACAGGGGTTCTGTGCCATTTTTTAATCTTAGTACCCTCAGCTCTAACTACATAGCTCTGCATATCCTAGGTACTTAATAAAAGTGTGATGAATTGAATTCGGTGTTGCTTATAGTTAACCAGATTATATCAATTCAAAGGCCAATATCAATTCCATGTATACACATAGGCCTTTGAGGGTAGAAGTTAGGTCTATGAATCCTTATACTTCTATCTCATCCCTGCTGCTTACAACCTGTGTGATCTTTGGCAGATCGATGGGCCTCACTTACTTCTATGAAATGAGAGATTTAGAGATAGGAGAACAGATAAATGCTAGGGTTCCTTCCAGCTATTGATCTATGATCCTATGAAGATTCTCTTGGAAATATATATAATATATATTACAAATATAAATAACTTGTGAGACTCAGTCAGTCTAAGAAACAAGTCAAGGAAGCATAATGACAAGAAACAGAGTTGTCAACTGGTCTAACAGACAGAGAGCCAAGCTTGGAATCAGAAGAATCTGGTTATCGATATCTGTCTTTGTTGTTTAGTCCTGTCCAACACTTCTTGACCCTGTGGATCATACTGTCCATGGGGTTTTCTGGGTAAAGATATTGGAGTCATTTGTCCTTTTCTTATAGGCAGAGAATAAGTGACTTACCCAGGGTCACATAGCTAATAAGTGTCTAAGGCTGGATTTGAACTCAATTTTTCCTGACTCTAAGACTAGAGCTTTTATCTGCTGAGTCACCTGTCTGCCTCCTGATATCACTTGCCTTCACATATCATTTGCTAGTTATGTCACTCTGAGCAAACTTAACCTCTAGGTACCTTAAGTAACAACCTATGAATTACCTACTAAGTCATAGATGGGCTACAGTCTATGAACTTTTTAAGTACTATGTAAATATAATTTATTTGTGTGTGGGAGTTCCTCCATACTGATGAAATCACAATATTTGAAAGGAGAAGTTATAAACCTAATAACATATTTTAATTCCATTTAGCAACACATTTTCTAACTTTAAATTTTATGCAGACCTCTCTGTTTCATTTCTCACAAAATCCCAAGACCAGGTATATGGATAGAGTTTACATAAGGACAACAATTGTATGTAACTCTTCTTACTTGCCAAAAGAGGTCCCCATTTTCCTTTTGACAAGAATTATTTGAAATGATCACAGATTTTTTGACAGTTCCTTCTTTTTTAAAAAATTGATGTTGGAAATTTTGGAAAATAGCAGTCATCACAGGCACATAGTCATTAAAAATTTTTACACTGCCTCCTTGGCATGTTTTATTAATTGAAGAACTCTAAACTAGAGATCAATACCAGAAAAGATTGTATGTTTATTCCAGACAAGTTGTTCATCTATATTAGTAGATGACCGGACAATGGGAGTTCTCCACAGTGATCACATCACAGGTCCAAGCCTCGCTCCACACCTCCCAAAAACCTATAGGATCATCTTTGAAGTTGATGATAAATACTGAATGGGTGACTGAACCTGAGCAAGTCATTTTTCCTGTCCCAAGTCTCAGTTTATCCATCTCTAAATGAGAAGGAGGTCAGCATTTAAGATCTCACAGGACCAGAGAATTTAGAGTTGAAAGGACTTTTAGCAATCACCTAATCATCCCCTTGGTTTTGCAGATGAGAAAACTGAGGCACTTGGTAAGTATTTAATAAGTATTTGTTGGATAAATGAATGGTTCATTTGACTTCATTTAGCACCAGATTTGTTATTTCTACGAACAAGAAACTGACCCAAGTGTAAAGTGATACTGGAGAAGGACAAGTACAGTAGCTTGTTGCTAGATGCATTCTGTTGTTACCCACATTATAAAACTTGATATTTCTGTTGCTATGTGACAATCAAATGAAAAATCACCCAAACAAACGAGGGAAGGAATAAAAACGGTACTCTAATATCAATTTAAAATATCTGCTTCTACTTAGCTTGACATTAACAAGGCTTTATTATTTTTAAATTTAAAATTATCTTTTTAAAATGAAAATTAAAATGAGAAAAAGGAACAATTAATTTTTGTAATAATATGCTCCACAGATGTATCCATATTGTGAAACTAAATTAATCCCTTGATAGTCCAGGAGCCACGTCCATTTTAACTGAACATTATCCCAAGTTTAAAAATAAAACTAAAAATCCTTTCAACACCCCGAAATAAGAAGGCATCAGGTAAGGATAGCACTTCAAGGTTTGCAAAGAGCTATCTTCAAATGATCACGTTTGAGTCTCACAGCAATTCTGGTTGTTGGTTAATCTTACATTTTTTTCTTACGTTTTTACTGAACTTTTTTCCTCATTATAAGGATGGCTCCATGGGAGCAAGTAGGAGGAGAGGTTAAAAAGAAATGTAAGTGATGTAAAACCAAAAGATAGCCATAAAAAGTATTTTTAAAATCTCTCTTGTTCTGTTTTTCAATTTGTTTTCTCCTTCTCCACTTTGAATTTCTTCCCACCTCTCCCCCAATCACAACCTGGTTTTTGAGCATTGCAAACATGGGTGAAAATCACTCACAGGAACTAAGGCTCAATGAACAAGTGACTTTCTCATTTGTGTCTTGAGGGATTTTTTCCTTCTATATCTAGTACCATCCTCCACATAACATCGAACACCTACAGTTAACAAACTTCTGTGGTAGTGAGTGACTGAGGGAAACACAGATATTTAGGTATATCTTTATGTACTTTCTCAGCACTCACTGTCTTATGTACTCATACTCAGGACTCCCCCAACTGACAGGGGGAGTTCCTCAAGAACCTAATGAGAATCCCATTTAGTACTCATGAAAATGAATCATGTGCTTGTTTTGAGGGATACTGTGATGCTACATAAAATAGGATGAACTTAGA
The DNA here is from genome assembly GCA_023548195.1 of Bettongia penicillata ogilbyi. Classification (NCBI taxonomy): domain Eukaryota; kingdom Metazoa; phylum Chordata; class Mammalia; order Diprotodontia; family Potoroidae; genus Bettongia; species Bettongia penicillata. Next base: position 111,577 of record JAJHZJ010000481.1, on the reverse strand, counting down.
GTCAGTGGATATAGGTTCAAGTCTCAGGTGACAAAGAATATAAATTATACCTGGATGAGATTTTAGAGGTCTTTGAATTATCAGGTTTAGGACGAGGAAAGCACTACTTAGTTCAGTCCTCTTGTTTTTCAAAGAAGGAAGGTATTTTCACAATGCAATGCCTAAGGACATAGAAGCAGGATTGAATACAATGTCTTTGACTCCAGATTCAATACTTTTGTCGGTATCCTTTTCAGAAAAGTTCAGCTTTCTTGGCAGATTTACAATCTTTTTATCTTTATTAGGATTCTATAAAGATGCCTTTTTCGTAAGCATGTTCAAAAAGATCAAAGGAGAAAACATTGATAACTTCGGTACTTTCCCCTTGCTCCCTTGCCTTTGGTGACTTTTTTATTTTTACTGTCATTGGTCAGACATGTCACTAGAGGTCACTCCGTGGCTTTGAGCAAATCTGTCATGTATACAGGTTAAGTAAGGTATTTAGAGTAGGTGAGTACAAATTTCCACTGTGAAGAACTTGTCCATAAACCTTGAAGGGATGCCAAGGAAACAAAATTTGACTAACGGAAAAACAAGATGTTATGGCATGTGTCCTGAAAGTCATCATTCATTTTCGTCAGCAGATTCTAAACAACACATATACCAACAAGCCCTGTGTCTACTTTTCATGGGGTGCTTTGCTAGAAACTAAAGACACAAAGTCACATCAGATGCTGTCCTTACTTACCCTTTAAGTACCTGGAAGAGAATTAGTAAGTGTAGGAGAAAGAGGACGAAGAGAAAAAAAAGGAGAAGAATGACAATAGCAATGTTATTGGTAAAAGAAAAATCAGTAAATATAGGGGAGGAAATGGGGAAAATCAAGGGGAAATGCATTTAGCTGAGGAGCAAGGAACTATATAATGTTCTAACTTTTGCAAAGCAGTTTACCTACATTATATCCATTGATTCTGGTGTGCACACTGTAAGGTAAGCTATGTTATACCCTTTTCACAGAGGCATAAATTGAGGTTTAGCTGTGTAAAGTGAATCAACCAAGGTCACATAGCCAGTAAGCATGAGAGACGAGATTTGAACTTACAACTTCAGGAATGGAGGCAGGCTTTCTATCCTCTAGGTCACAAAAGAAAGAGAGAAAAGTATTTTAAAAAAATAAATAAATGGCACCTGCTAAGTACCAAACCAGTGAACTGGATTTTAAGAATTGATTGATACAAAGATAATCAGTGTGTTAAATTTGAAAGAGTAGGAGATTTCGAGTCAGAAGTCATGGGTTCAAATTCCAACTAGCTTACTATCCATATGAACACAAACAAGTTATATTTCTCTGGACCTCAGTGAAATGAGGGATTTGGTTTCATTGATCTATAAAGTCCACCCCACATCTAAATCCTATAATTTAATTCATGAAATCATAGATTTAGAGAGAAAGGAGACCTCAGAGGCCATTGAGCCCAATCTTTTATTTTATAACCTAAGAAAGTAAAGGTACTTCCCCAAAGTCAAATAATACCAAGGCAGAAGGAAGGTTTCAAACACAGAAGGAAGGTTTCCTAGAGCACTACACAATGCTGTTTCATTTAGAATTTTTCCATTTTATTGTCTCCAAGCTTAAGGGGGACCTTGGGGTGAGGCGATGGATAGCTTTTCCCTTTTCTCACTTCCTTTTCAGTGGTGAGTTGGAACACCAAGGATGATAGAAAGACCTCTCTCAGGGAACACAATTAGCATTCTGTGTCATTTCATTAAATAATGAAAGAGATGAAAAGAAAAGCAAGTTTGTGTTGATCAAATTATTAACCATTATTCTGTTTATGTCATAATAAACAGAGCTTTGAGGTAAGTTTATGGGTACAATTCTGCCAAGATATTTGGGCCATCTGCTGGCTGGCCCTGGCCCAAGCCATGCAGTTTCCTGATATGAGTGAGGGCAAGTCCCTGGGATTCGAGGGCTTTCTGTTTATCTGTATTTTCTTCATGTTCTGGCCCCTCAGACAGAGATATGAGTGCTTTGTCCTTGGCTCACATCCATTCAACTTTGAATTCACATGGAATTGGGGTTCAATGTGGAGGTGTTTTAGATGAATAAAATGAATCACAATTGATTCAGGTCCCCACCCAGTTTCTCAATAGCTATTCCCAAACGAATATATGCTTAGCAATGTCTGATTAATACACTCTTACTATGGGTCTTTTTGAGAGTACTAAGGAGTAGTTCCAAGCTTCTTGATTCTTGTCAAAGCCCTAGCTAGCATCATCCTTGAGGATTATTATTTACTAATAAATATTAAAAATATTATAACCATTTCTATATCACCTTAAGGTCTGCAAAGCACTATACTCATTTGATATACACAACAACCTTGGGAGGATGGTGCTATAATCATCCCCATTTTACAGATGAGGAAATTGAAGCCAGGATAAGACTAGCTTGGGTTCACCATGGCAAGTAAATGTTTGAGGCAAGACTCAAACTCAGGTCTTACTTATTCCAAATCCAAACATGCTATCCTCTGCACCTGAACCACCATCCTAATTCTAACCAGAATGAATTCTGGCAAGGAAATCGTACACACAAAATTATTTCTTCCATAGCACCACTAAGTCTAGGGAAGCCTTTAGGGCTTTGGCTGTATAGGCTTGAAATAGGTGGTGGGCCTGGAGTCGGGAAGACCCGAGTTCAAATCTGACCTCAGACATTTACTAACTATGTGACCCTGGGCAAGTAACTTAACCCTATTTGTTTTAATCTACTAGAGAAGGAAGTGGTAAAGCACTCCAGTATTTTTGCCACCCCCACACAGTATTGGTTTGCTGTGGTCCATGGGGTCTTCCCAGGAAGAGTTGGACACAAATGACTGAAAAGTAACAAGACGTAAGGTACAGAGATCAATTAGCATAGGATCATCCCTATCCTGTCCCTTTGAGAGATAGGAATACTGTATAACAATTCCAAAGTCATGATGTTGCTCGGATTCTCCAGAAAAAAAGCCAGTGGTTGTTGCTTTTCTTCATATAATCACAGGTTTGGAATTTTAACCTAATTGTATCCCTATTCATCTTAACTGTTTTATAAATTACACTTATAAAGTGTATATATATATATATATATATATATATATATATATATATATATATATATACATATACATATATATATTTCCAGATAATCTTGGTAGAGGGTCATAGATTCCTATGGATACCCTGAGGAGCAGGGTAAGGAGAAATGCCATGTTTTCCTCTGCTATGTCCAATTTCTACTTTCATCTACTCAAAGATGAAGAGCAAAGAGTGTGGGTATCGTTGGTTTTATAGATGGAATAGTCTTTGGGGAGAATCTAAACCATTCCCTTTCACATGAGCTGCTGAATATCTGCTTCCCACTTTTCTTGTTCCATGAAACATTATTTAATTTCGGTGGCTCTCAGGCTTTTTCTTGGGTCTTTATTTTCATAATCTGTATCTTAGCCTATTTGCCCTTTTTATTTTTTCTAAAAGATGAGTAGTGTCCTGGAAAGACACGAACTGATGCAAAATAAAGAGAGTACAACCGGAAGAACATTGTACGCAGCAACAGCGACACCGTGCAGTGATGAACTATGAGTAACTTACCTCTTGTCAGCAATAAAATGATCCAAGACAATTCCAAAGGACTCCTGATGGACAATGCTACTCACCTCCAGAGAAAACAACTAATGTTGTCTGAATGCATGCTAGTCTAACTTTATTTTTTTCGTGGATTTTTTTTCCCTCCTATCTCTTCTCTTACAACAGTCTTTTTCTGTCTGCAAGACTTTTCTATCATATCTTCTAAGTTCTTTATCTTTTGGGACATTTTAAGACCTCTGATTTCCAACTAATTTCATTCATAATAAACAAACAATGATCAAAATGAAACCATGTTTTACATAATTGCACGTAGATAACATTTCAAATTGCACGACACTTTGTTTGGAGGAAGAGGAGTGGGAAGGAGGGAGAAAATTTGGAACTCAAAATGAAAGTTAAAAATTGTCTTTACACATAATTAGGAAAAAATAAAATACCACTTTTAAAAAAGGAAAAAAAGAGGAGTGGTCTCTTTGAGTGGGGTTGGTATTCTAGAGAGAACTGTCTCAACTCCCCTGCTCTGGGAGGCTCATCGCTCTGTTCAGCTCCATTTCATTTCTTTCAGACTGTTTCACAGGTGAGAAAAAGTTTTCCATCTGTATATATGAATTATGTCCCAATTCAAGACCCATCAGCAAATAATTGCAGCTTGTGGACTTTTATAAATTTCCCAATTTACTCCATATCAAAATAAACTTTTATCTTTTACTCAAATATTTCAGAATTTGAAAGGAAAAAAAGCATAGTTTTGCATACACAGCTCGTAGCTTGGGCCACCCTCTCATCCTAGAATTTCATGGATATCTTTCCTGGCTTGTCTCTACCAATGTTGTCTTGCAGACCTTGAGTAGGTTGAAATACAACCTCCACTCCTTGAGATATATTCATGATCTTTGCTGGATGGGCACTTCTTGGTGACGATAAATAACTGATTAATGCCTCAGGAACATGGGCAGGACAGATAGAAGTTAGAAGGCTGTTGCTGGAGACTTCCGCAGTCAAACTATCTTGTTGGTTGTCTCATTGGGGATTTGGTTTTCTTGCATTGAACTGGGGGAAAAAGTGTGCCATCTAAGGATGTATGAAAAGATAGTTCTTTTATTACTTCTTTCAGGTAAGTGAAGAGTTTTTGTTGTTTTTACTCATTATTATTTTGTTACTTTGTTTGGTTTGGTGTTGGGAGGCACAGATGATACTATTACTGAAGTTTTAACTACTCTTTTTTGTTTAATTAAATGGCAGATAAGAAAAGCAAAGTTGTGTTCGTTGAATTGCCATTTGTTTACACAAGCCAAAATAACACTGTCCTGTAATGAATAAGAAGTTCACAGTCAACCTGAAAAAATTTGTCATTAAGACCCTAAATAATTAGAAAGCCACTTCCTTGGAAGGTCAGATTCTACCACTTATATGAAGCATTCTATACACCAAGCCCCACCCCCTCTAAGGTATTACTTTGAATAACTTTATGATGCTTGCTTTCATTCATGTAGAAAGTAAGTTCCTTGAGTGTAAAGACGGTTTAGTTTTTGCATTTAAATTTTCAAAATTATTTTATTCTGAATTTAACAAAAACCAAATAAATGTTTCCATATCCAAAGTAAAACAGAAAAAGAAGCTTGTGCATGAACCTGCAAATGTGTGTGATATAAAGTTTGCTTTTCCTTGTAAGTATATGTACATGTAATCAATTTCATGTGAAATTTTCAAAGCTATCTTGTTTGAATGTGTTTCCTATGGCTTTCCTTCTGTTCTCTTCTGGGCTTATTTTAAAGTGTTTCAATGACCCTCGTTTCTCTTTTTTTTTTTTTAACCATTCTATTATCAGTCCTCCTCTGTCCTATAACATTCCTCCCCTGAAAAAAGAAAAAGGTAATTATTGTAACAAATAAACATAGACAAGTAAAATCTGTTCTCACATTAGCTGTATTTGAGAATGCGTGCCTTATTTTGTATCAGGAGAGCAGCATGCTTTATCAATGGTCTTCTGAAATTTTGATTGGTTATTAATGAATCAAAGTCCACAAGGTTTTCCAAGTTCTTTGTCTTTCTTCCCATGTATAATCTATGTCAAATGGCTTACCTTCTCAAGAACTAGGGAGGGAAGAGAGGAAATTTGGAACTCAAAATTTTTAAAAATGAATATTAAAATTTCTTACATGTAATTGAGGAATATTTAATGAAATAATAAAAATATATTTGGGGAAAAGTTGTTTATCTTTACAAAGTTGTTATTTTATAAATTATTCTTTTGATTCAGCTCACTTCATTCTATTTCAGTTAATATAAGCCGCCTGAAATAAGTATTTCTTACAAAACAATAATCACATTCCTGTACAATCTTATGCAGTTGGGTCTAGAGTCAAAAGACCTGAGTTCAAATCTAGCCTCAAACACTAATTAACTGTGAGCCTGGGCAAGTCACTTAACCCCATCTGTCTCAGTTTCCTCATCTGTAAAATGAGCTAGAGAAGAAAATGGCAAACCACTCCATTATTTTTACTAATAAAACCCCAAATGGGGTCATGAATAGTAGAGTATAACTGAGCGACAAAGTATGCCATTGCATTCATATGATAAGTTTTGTTCAGCTGGTCCCCAAATGATAAGCACCCTCTTAGTTCTTTGCTATAACAAAAGGAGTTCCCATAAATATTTTTGTATGAATTAGTCCTTTTTCTCTTAATCTCTTTGAGACTTCAACCAGCAGTGTTATCCCTGGGTCAGAATATACACAATTCAGTAATTTTGTAGATATAATACAAATTCCTTTTAAGAATGGCTGGGACATTTTATAGTTTCACCACCTGTTATTTGTCATCCACCAATGGATGTGTTTTCCTAGGGTCCCTCCAGCAATTCTCACCTTTCATTTGGGTCATTTTTTCTGGTTTGATAGATATGAGGTAGAATCTCAATTTTGTCTTAATTTGCATTTCTTGTATTATTATAGGTTTGGGGAATTTTTCATATAACTGTTGATAGCTTGCAATGCTTCCTTTGAGAACTGCCTGTTCATATCTATTAGAAAATGGCTCTTGTTCTTAAGTATTTGAATCAGATTTTTACAGATATCAGGTAATGATCAAGGAAACATTTTGGAAAGATTTTTTTCCTAACTTTTCCCCTAATTTCCCTTTTTCTTTAATTAACCATTTCCCTTCTAATTTTAGCTAACTGCATTGGTATTGTTTGTACAAAAATTTTTTAATTTCATGTAATAAAAATTACATGGTTTACCTTGTTAGCTTTTATATCTCTTATTTAGTTATAAACTCTTCTTCTGTTCATAAATGAAAATGATGTTTACTTCCTTGTTTTCTAATTTGTTTAGGTTGTATCTTTTGATGCCTAAGCCACAAATATATTGAGAACTTAATTTGTTTCTAGTATGAGATCTTAGTCTAACCCCAAATTTTAATCAGATTTCTTTGTAGTTTTTGAAGTAGTTTTTTTTTCAAAATGTGAATCTTCACCCTTAAAATTTGAGGTCTTTGGACATACTAAATACTAAGCTATTAGGTTACTTTATATATTGTCCACCAAATGTGTCCTACTACTTAACTTCAGTATTTTTTAACCAATGTCAAATAGTTTGGATGACTTGAGATCTAGTATTGCTATGTCCAATTCCTTTTCACATTTTTTTTTCAATTTTTTAAATTTCCCCTGGGATCCTTGAATCTTTCTTTCTCAAGATGCATTTTGTTATTTTTTTAGTCCTATAAAGTAATCCTTTGATAGTCTGATTAGTATAGCACTAAATAAGTAAATCAATTTAGGCAGCATCATTATTTTTATTATATTGGCATCACTTAACTCTCAAATTGCTTAATTTGATTTTGTTTATGCAAATAGTGTTTTGTGCTTTATCCATATCATTCTTCTGTGTGTTTCGGCAGGTACACTTCCAAATATTTTATATTTATATAAATATGTTACATATTTATATAAATATATTATATATATATATTGCACTTATTTTGCATGGAATTCTTCTGATCTCTTTTTTTTCTTGTTTATTATTTGTATACAAAAATGTTGATGATTTAACTAGGTTCCTTTTATATCCTACAACTTTGCTAAAGGTATCGCTTACATTACATTTGTATTTAACTCTTTAGGTTTCCTAAGCTATTGCTCCAATCTGACTCTTCCTGATCCCATTTTGCATTTTCTTGGCAGAGATACTAAAATGGTTTGCTGTTTCTTTCTCCAGCTTATTTTACAGATGAGAAAACTGAGGCAAACATGGTTAAGTAACTTGTGCAGGGTCACATAGCTATTTTTGAGCCCAGATTTGAACTCAGGATGATCAGTCTTCCTGACCTCAGGCCTGCCAGTCTATCCACTGTGCCACCTAGCTGGTATTTGATCTTTAGAGTTTTTTAAATATACTCTCATATCATCTACAAATAGTTACAGGTTTTATTTTTCCTCTTTGCCAATGCAAATTGGCCATTTCTTTTTTCTTATATTATTTCTATGGTCAGCATGTCTAGCCCATATAAAATAATAGTGGTAATAATGTACAGCTTGCTTCACCTCTGAATTTATTTGGAATGGTTTCTAGTCTTTTTCCATTACATAAGGTGTTGACTTTGGGTTTTCAATACATATTATTAATTATATTAAGGAAAGGTCTATTTATTCCGATTGCACTCTCTCTCTCTCTCTCTCTCTCTCTCTCTCTCTCTCTCTCTCTCTCTCTCTCTCTCTCTCTCTCTCCCTCCCTCCCTCCCTCCCTCTGCAGTTTTGTCAACTATATTCCAGCATCTGTAACTTTAATCATGTAGTTTTCTTTACTTTTGTTACCAATGTCCATCATGTTCATAATTTTTAAGGTTGAAATGTACATTCTTAATATGAATCCACCATGGTTGGATTCATTAATCATTAATTCATTCAATAATAATCATATGAGGTTGTAGACTTGTTTCTAATATTTTATTTAGGAAGTTTATTTATTTATTTAGAAAAGAGATCTTTTACTTGTTTCTTTTCTAATTTTTCTTATTCATATTCTTAACTCATTAATCATTTCTTATTGATTATTCATTGATTATTTCTCTGTGTTTGATGAAAGCATTTTGAAGCATAAATTTTCCCCACAGACTGCTTTAATTGTATCTCAAATGTTTTGGTATGTTGTTTCATCATTGTCACTTTTTATGAAATCATTGTTTCTGTTATTTGTTATTATATATAATATAAAATCTGTTACCTATACACTAATCATTTAGTATTAAATTATTTAGTTTCCAATTAAATTTTAGTTCTTTCTTAATGGGTTTTTATTGATTTTTAAAATTTCATTGTGCTCAGTAAGGTATATTTTAATATATCTTCTTTTTTTTTGCATTTCTTTGTGAAAGTTTTATGCCCTAATAGATCATTTTTTTGGTAAAGGTTCCACACACAGCTAAGACTATATGACTCTTTTTATTCCTTTTTAGTAATCACCAAAGATCATATATGACTTGTCTGAAATTCTACTGATGCTTAATTTCTTTTTTATTTTTTAATTTTGGTGTTTAAAAAGTTCAAGAGATATAATTTCTGGATGATTTAATCATTTTATGAATAATGCCAGCATTTTAATAAAATATTGTCATTTGGTCATCTCTCTTAGACCAAAGACAATCGTGGTGACAGGTTCATGGTCTATTGGAAGAGGGGTGCTCCCGAGGGTGACAATCAGCTCTGGTTGGCTAACAATTAAGGAGAGAATGAATATTACATGAGGGGATGAACCTGTTCAAATGAACTTTAATTATACTATTAATTTCTAAGTTATTTCCAGCCTTGGGCAATCTATTCCCAGAATTTATCACTACCCAAACCTGGGTAGAGCACAACAACTTCCACACTTGCGTGTAGTCTGCACAAGGCTGTTAAGAAAGTTAGTACAATCTCATTATCGTTAATACCCTACAAGAGACTGAAATCAGCACGTTAGAAAAAGGGGGAAATTCTGGATCAACCAAGTCAATGGTTATTAATAACCGTTTCTCTCATAATTAAATTTATCTAGGTCCAAAGGCTGCCTATTTCAATATGATACTTGCTATAATTTTACTGTCTGTTTCTCCAATTCAATTAACTTTTCCTTCAAGTATTTAGATGCTGTGTTGTTTGAGGCATATGTATTAAGAATTTATGACTTCATTATCCATGGTATCTTTTAGAATTATATATGCACACATTTATATATGTGTTTTTATACACACACACACGCGCATACACACAACTAGATGCTGATTCCAGAATACATAGTTTTCCTGTCTCGTTAAACTGTGTTATTTTTTACAGTTGACTTGTCTGAAGTCATAACTGCTATCCCTGATTTTTTTTGGCTCACTTGAAGCATAGTAAATTTTGCTTAAACCCTTTCTTTATTTTAACTCTGTATGAGTCTTCATGTTTCAAGTAAGTTTCTCGTAAACAACATATTGTCAGATTCTGCTTTGTAATCCGTTGTCATCCTTTTTCATATTATGGGTAAATTTATAGCTTCTAATTGTGGATTTTCCTCCATCATACCCTCTTATGCTTTTCTTTCAACTCCTACCCCATGCTTTTTACAAAGAAAGTCATAAGAACAAGTCATGTCAACAAACATTAAATGTTTACTCTGTGACAGGCATTGTCGTAAGTGCTAGTAAAAAGAAAAGAAAATGTTTTTAAAAAGGCAATCCCTGATTTCAAAGAGCTAACATTCTATGGGAAAGATAATATGAAGACAACTAGATAAATACAAGATATGTGGAATAGATGGAAGGTATTCTAAGAAAGTTAGTAGCTAGGAAGACTGAGAAAATCCTTATGCAGCAAAAGGAAATTGAGTCGTATCTTGAAGGAAATTAAGAGAAATTAGAAGTAAAAATGAGGTGAGAAAGCATTTCATGCAGGAGGACTAGCACAAAATCATGGAGGCCAGAGGGAAAGAGTAATGTTTGAGGAAATGAAAATAGATTAAAGATTCTAAAATGTAGATGGCATGTAGTGGGAGCACTGTGTAATCCAACTGAAAAGGTAAAAAGGGGCCACATTATAGAAACTTTTAAATGCTAACAAAGTTTATATTTTATCCTAGAGGCAATAGGGAGCCATTAGAGTTCATTGAGTAGCACTTTAGAAAAATCACCTTGTTAGTGAAGGATGGATTTGAGTGGGGAGAAACTTGAGATAGGGAGACAAGTTAGGAGATTGTAATAATACAGGCAAGAGGTGATGCTATCTTAATAATAATTAATTACTATATATACATATGTATGTATATATATATATATATATAATTAGGAGAGTTGCTATATGAATAGACAGAAATATATTTAAATGAGAGAAATTGCCAAGATTTGACAATGGATTGAATATGCGGGATAAGTGTGAGACAGGAGTAAAGGATGATACCAAATTTGCTAACTTAAATAACTGAGAAGATGATGATGCCCTTAACATTAATAAGGAACTTGGAAAGAAGGAAGGGCTTGGAGAGGGAAAAGATAATAAGTTCCATTCTGGAAATATTGTGCATTAGATACCTATGGTACATCCCATTCAAGATGTCCAAGAACCAATTGGCAATGTAGATGGAATTCACAAAAGAGATGAGAGACAGAGAAACAGAGAGAGAGAGAGAGAGAAAGAGAGAGAGAGAGAGAGAGAGAGAGAGAGGAGAGAGAGAGAGAGAGAAAGAGAAAGAGAGAGAGAGGAGTATACATACATATCTCTGAGAATTATCTGAATAGGGATGATAAGTGAACCCATGGGAACAGAAGGGATCACTGAATGAGATAATATTTAGGGTAGAATGGTCCAAGAAAGTTCTTGGGAATCTACAGTGAGTGAGTGTAACATGGAAGAAAAACAAGCAAAGAAGACTGAGAAGGAATGATCATACAGGTAGAAAGAAAGCCATAGGAGAGTGGTGTCATGGAAACTAGTGAGGAGAAAATATTCTGAAGCAGAAGGCTGCTTCAGTGTCAAATGCTTTAGAGTAGTCAAAAAGTGTGAGGATTAAGAAAAGTCCATCAAAGGGACAATTCAGAGATCACTGGTACCTGTGGAGAGAATAGTTTCAGTTGAAGGATGGGGTTGCCAGTCAGATTGCAGAGGGTTTGGAAGAGAGTGAGAAGAGCTACCCATTATAAAAGGCATTCTCAAGGAACTTTGCAAAGAACAAAAAGAGACGCTATCAAAGAGAGAAGAATCAAATGAAGATCAATTAAGTTATGGCGGACATGGATGTAACCATGGAATGAACCAGTAGAAAGGGAGCAATTGAAGATAAGTGAGAAGTTATTAGAAAAGATAGGAGGGGATGATGCTGGAGTTGTCTGTAGAAAGAATGTCCTTGATATCGGATTATCATTGGATAATTGTGTGAAAGGGGGGAGGGGAGGGGGGAATATATCCTCCATTATTTTTACATGAGTTGCATTGAATTCTAAGGCACAAAAAGATGTGTCAAAGAACATATAATATATATTATGTATATTTTATAATATACATATAATTATATACATTAAAAATGACTTTTAGGTTCCCTCTAACTCTAAGATTGTGTGATTCCTCCCAGATTACAGGGAGCTGAAGTTCTCTTTGACTCCCAAACCCAAGGATTTCTTCAGATAGGTTGTATAATTCAGTATTTATCAGGAAATGCCATACTCTCCTCAGGACCCTGCTTAACAGAATAAAACTCTGGGGCAAGTCGATGGAGATATGAGGAAATGAAGGAAGGTATCGCTGAATTGACTTACTATTGTTTTAAAAGGTGAAAAATTAAGTTGACTGCTCTTGTTTGGATGAATTTCTTTCTATCTTGATCATCAGTACTAGCTTAAGTGTTTTGCGGCTGAAATCAGATGACATATTTTGTTTTGTTTTATAATATTCCCAAATTCTCTACTCCACAGATAGTGTCTTCACACAAGAGCCATCTTTGAATAAAACATACGCTTTTTTACCTCTAACTTCACAAAAACCTGCCAGGCATCAAAGAAAGGAGGAACTACCTATTACAGAAGATCCAGGTACTGTAAAAAATAAGAGAAGTTTTGGCCCAAATGATCTTTTAAAACATGTTCATTAAGCACCTATGAGAAGATGGCAATGGGGTCACCTTGTGCAATCTTTGAAAGGAGGATGACAGGACCAAAGGCCTTGAGAGAGACACAGAACATCACTTAAGCAAACTAACAGAAGCACAGAGATCACTTGTCCTTCACCCATGATCTCAGGATGAGTGTTTCTCCCTGCCCACCAGCATGATTTCTCTTGCCAGATTTGAACTATGTTCTAATTCCCAAGCTGCTGAATGTCTTCAGATTTAATGTGCCTTTTTTCTTTTCAATAAATGTTGAACTGAACCCAGACCCTTGCTTAGCAGAAGAGAACCTTTACAGGGCTTATAGGGCAACCATTGTTCCCCACTTCTTGTGCTCACAGAAACCAAATTCCCCTCCTCAAAATAAACATTATCCCTGGCCGCACCCTGAAGAATTATGGTTCCTCTAATGCTCCAAACTTAGGTCCAGGAAGAGATGTGATACTCATTTTCACTTCCTGATTCTACCTTATTTGCCATCATACGGTAATTTGTCTTCCTTTGAGATTCACTCTCACTAGCTCTGTTATACAGTTTATTTTCATGTTGCACATTCCAGGTGTATTTCTCTGCACAAGGCCTCCTGTTTCTCCCAGTGGCTTGTGCCTACCCCATCCCCTCTATGTCCAACATCCAATTGCCTTGTATCCTGTTTTCTATATGTTTTTAATATACTTATGTAGATAAGTGTGTTTGTGTGTGGTCTCCTGTGCTGGTACGTGAGCTCCTTGAGAGCAGGAACTATATTATTCGAGTATAGTTCGATGTCTGGTAAACAGTAGGTGCTCAAAAGTGTTGGCTCACTAGTTGATTGAAACATCTGCAAATAGATGACAAAAGGAAGTTTTCAAATCTCCAAATACAGACAAATTCCGTTTCAAGTTTTAAAAAAGCAAGAATTTTCAGATGTCACTAATCTTTCAAAAAAACATAAAGAACTGGAGGAGCCCCGAAATACAGGATTGACAAAATCCTGATTTAACAAAAGGAGAAAACAAACCATAGAACACTTAACTTGGTATTGGTCCTAAGTAAATATTTAAAGTGAAGTAATAGATGTTTTACAAGAACTCAGAAAAAAAATCATGAACATTAGGAGCAAGTACTGATCACCTTGTATGAATAAGTGATGGAAAAATAAGGTAAATCTTGTTAATAGCTGTTAATTAACTTGTAGCACATAGCAAGGTCTCCGATATAGCATATGATTTCAAGAAGACAATTTATTAATTTTCTCAAAAATTCCCAGTGGAAAGATAATAAGCTCTCTGGTGGGTGATCATCCAATGGAATATTTTCTTAACTATCAACTATATCCAGAGTAAATATTGATAGATCAGTGTCAGATAGCATTCCAGTGGAAATATCATTAACCATATAGTGTTAAATGGTTTTATCAAGAAAATAAATATAATCAGGCAGTTAGATGGTACAATGGATAGAGTAAAAGACTTGGAGTGAGGAAAACCAGAGTTTGAATCCTGCCTTAGACACTTAATAGCCATGAGTCATTTAATCTTTGGGGCTCAATTTTCTTATCTGCAAAATGAGAGTAAAAAAAGGACTGCCCTCTCAAGGTAGTTGGTAGGATCAAATGAGTAAACATATGAAAAATATTGGCCAACCTTATATAAATGTCAGTTATCATTATTGTGGATATATAGGTGGATATTAATAAATAGTTCAAGTGACTCAAAAATGAGGCGGATAGAATTAATTTATTGGTTATTTATTAAATATCCATCTTTCTATGAAAATGGGCCTCCTAGGAATGCTTCTGAAAGATGGATGTGAAAGAGATTAGTGTCAGAAAGGGAGAGCACAAGGGATAATCACTTCCAGGGACTAAGGGAAGAGAAAGAGGTTTGTTTTTCCAATGATCCACAGACGTTATCTGCAGTTGATCCTGTGTGAATCTTGTTTCTATATCTTCTCTCCCCAATTAGACAGTGAGATCTTTGAGAGCAAGAACCATCTTTTGCCTTCCTTCTTCTGGCACAGGTGCTTAATAAATACTCAATGACTTGACTAGACAGAATTGCTCGTTATTCATTTGACTTAAGGGCTACCATGATGGTCTTGAAAAGTTGGCATCTTGAAGAGGGCTTGTTTTACTTGGCCCTAGAGGGCAAAACTAGATAAAGTGGGTCAAAGTTATAAACTAGCAAATTTAGACTTAATATAAGGAAATGTTCCTAACTATCAGATTTATCCAAAGGTGGAAGGGGCAGATCATTAGGTACTGAATTCCCTTCTCTGGACATCTTTACTCAAAGCCTAATTGCCTACATGTCAGCTCTATGGGAAAAGGGAATCACGTTCAGATCTGGGTTTTTTGTCTTCTCCACCTCTGAGATTCAATGATTCCTCCAAGCTTATAGTGAGATGAACTTCTCTCTAATTCCCAAACCCAAGAGTTTCTTCTCATTTATTTGAAACTGAGCATTTATTAGTAATTGTTCTACTGTAGCACCTTACTTAGAGCAGAAGCCTGAGGAAAGTGGAAGAGAAATGAAGAAATATAGGAGGGTGTCCCTGGAATTGACTCACTCTCCTTTAAAACTGGAGAAAATCAAGGTCATGGTTCTTGTTTGGATGAATTTCCAGTTATACTTGTCTTTAATAATAGAGTGATTTTTTTCCTGCTGTACACCAAGTTTCATATCCTTCATTTTCCGTAACTGTTTATTCCACAGAACATATCTCCACACCTGTAACTTCACAGAAATCCATAAAGAGAGTCAAAATTGTGGAACTGCCTGTCACAGAAGATCCAGGTACTGTGAGAACAAGAGAAAGTTTGATTTATTTCTTAAAGCAATTGTGTTTTAAGTCATATTAAATGAATACATATGTGTCAAGGACAGTGAACTATACTGAGTGGAATGGTGGGAAGGTCTATAAGATAGTCAAAGTGCCAGTGGCTTGGAGAGAGGCACAGAACATCACTTAAAGAGACAAAAACAGAAACTACTTACCCTTCATTAGTGATCTCAAGATCCAGAATTTCTCATGGTTCAATAGTATGATTTCTTCTGCCACGTTTAGAGTGAGCTGAACTGGGTTCTAATTTCTAAACTCATGAATTTTTTTCAGATTTGTAGTGCCTTTTTCAATAAATTTTGAATTTAACCTAAGACCTTGTTTAGAGGGAAAAAAATCAATTGAGGACTATAAAGAAATAAGTTTTGTCTTGCACACATAGAAAACTGGCTCCATTCCTATCTCCTATAAGGAAGTCGTCCCTGGTCACTGAAGTATCGAGTTCTTTTTCTAGGACAAAATTAGATACAATGGGCTTGCTATAATTGTTGTTCACGTGTTTCAGTCACGCCTGACTCTTCGTGACCCCATTCAGGATTTTCTTCATAAAGACACTAGAGTGGTTGCCATTTTTTTCTCCACCTCATTTTACAGATGAGGAAACTGAGCCAAACAGGGTGAATTAACTTGCCCAGAGTTACACAACTGGGAAATATCTGAGGTCACGTTTGAACTCAGGTCTTTCTGACTTCAGGCCCTGTGTTCTATCCACTGTGCCCCTAGCCCCCATCCTATTAGTATTGACCATTTAAAGGTAGAAAGAGTTGTCAAAGGAGAACACTATACAGTAACAGCAACATTGTGTGATGAACAGCTTTGATAAACTTGGCTCTTCTCAGCAATACAATGGTCTAAGACAATTCCAAAAAACTCATTATGGTAAATACTATCCACATCCAGAGAAAGATCTATGGAGTCTGAATGCAGATGAAAGCATACTATTGTCTCATGTTTTTTCTCTTTTGTTCTGATTCTTCCTTCACAAGATGACTAATGTGGAAATTTAGCTTTGCAAGCTAAATATTCTCATTCATCTAAAGTGGCACCCCCAAGGCAAAATGACTACCAGAAGAATTAATGTCAACAAATTAGAGCTCTTCTCTGAGCATGAACAGTGAGTTGCTGACTTGGAGGGAAAGTTGAGCCAACACACAGTTGGCAGCAGTGGAGCAGAAAAGGAGTGGGCAGCTTTCAGAGATTTGGTGTATAGCACTGCATTTGCTCATCTGGGTCAGAACATTCGCAAACACCAAGACTGGTTTGATGAAAATGATGGGGAAATTCAGAAACTGCTAAATGAAAAACGAGAACTTCATAGGATATACCAGCAGGATAGTTCATCCATCTTTAAGAAGATTCTAAGTACAAGCAAAGCTTGGAGAGATGTGGGATTCCTGGCTCAGTAAGAAGGCAGATGAAATTCAGTTTTCTGCTGATAGTAACAATCCTAAGCGCTATTATGATTCCCTGAAAGCTATTTATGGACCAAAAACTTATGGTGCATCACAACTACTCAGTACTGATGGAGTCACATTGATTAGTGATATGGACATGATCCTAGAAAGATGGACTGAACACTTCCATAGTGTTCTCAACAGACCATCATCAATCAATGCTGAGGCCATTGACTATTTACCTCAGGTTGAAGTCAATCCCTCCTTGGCTGAACTTCCAGCTGAAGAAGAGGTTTTGAGGGCCATTAGGCTCCTTTCATGTGGCAAAGCACCTAATGCTGATTCTATTCCAGTTGAGATTTAAAAGGTAGGGGGACCATTGTTCATACACAAACTGACTGAAATTCTCCAGGTTATATAACAAGAGGAGGTTATCCCTCAGGAGTTCAAGGATGCCTCCATCGTCCGTCTTTATAAAGGTAAAGGAAATCAATTGTCCCGTGACAATCACAGTGGGGTGTCTATCTTAGTCATTGCTGGTAAGATTCTTGTTAGAGTCCTTCTTAATAGACTGATCCTTCACCAGTGTGGCTTCAGAAAAGGCCAAGGAACAGTCAGTACGGTGTTTGCTGCCAGACAACTCCAGGAGAAATGCCAGGAGCAGAACAGAGATGTATGGACAGTGTTTGTAGATCTGGTAGATCAAGGCTTTTGACACTGTTAGTCATGAGGGTTTATGGAAAATTACATCAAATTTGGTTGCCTGGAAAAGTTCATCAGTATTGTACATCAATTTCATGATGCATGCTTGCCCAGGTTCTGGATAATGGACAAAGCTCTCATGCCTTCTCAGTCACCAGTGAAGTGAAACGGGGCTGTGTGCTTGCTCCCATCCTTTTTAGCATGCTGTTTTCAGCAATGTTGTCAAGAAGGATGAACACAGAATCAAGGTCAACTACCATGCTGATGGCAAGTTCTTCAATTTGGAAACACTACAAGCCAAGACCAAAGTGGAGGGAGTGTTGGTGCATGATTTTCTGTTTGCAGACAACTGTGTACTCAATGCAACCTCTGAAACTGAGATGCAACAAAGTATGGATCAATTCTCTGCTGCCTGTGCTAATTTTGGCCTAACAATTAACGCCACCACCATATCATCCCATACATGGAACCATCATTTACAGCAAATGGAGAAGTTTTGAATGTTGTAGATAAATTCACTTACCTTGGCAGTGTACTTTCCAGGGATGTATACATTGTCAGTGAGGTTGATGAACACATTGCCAGTGTTAACCTAGTGTTTGGGAGGCTCTGAAGGAAAGTATGGGAGAGAAGATGTATTAGACTGACTACTAGATTCAAGGTCTACAGAGTCATTGTGCTGACCTCATTGTTATGCACCTGTGAAACTTGGACAGTCTACCACCACCATGCCAGGAAACTGAATCTCTTCTATTTGAACTGTCTTAGGAAGATTCTGAAGATCACCTGGCAGGATAAGGTACCAGACATGGAGATCCTTGGTTGAACTAAACTGCCAAGCATTCAAACTATGCTTCAGAGAGCACAATTCTGATGCACTGGCCACATTGTTTGAATGCAAAATGTGCACTTTACAAAAAGATTTTTCCGGAGAACTCACATGGGGCAGGCAATGCATGGTGGCCAGAAGAATCAATACAAAGCCACTCTCAAGGTCTCTCTCAAGAACTTTGGGTTTGACTGTGTAATATGGGAGACGCTGGCACAGGACCTCTCAGCATGATGTGCCCACATCAGAAAGGGTGCTGTGCTCTACAAGCAAAGCAGAATTGAAACAGCAGAAAGTAAACATAGGATGCACAAATTTGGAGCATCCATATCAAATGTTCATATGGACTATCTGTGCCCAAGCTGTGGTAGAGCATTCCGAATTTGTATTGGTCTGATCACCCACAGTCACATACACTGAAATTTCACTTTATCATGGTGATTTCATTTTGCTCCTCTTCAAGAACAAAGGATAACAACCAGCCAATATAGAAATATGTTTAATATGATTGTACATGTATAACTGATATTAGATTGCTTTCTGACTGGGAACAGAGAGGTGGAAGGAGGAAGAAAAAAATATGGAACTTAAAATCTTATAAAAGTGAACTTTGGAAACTATCTTTACATATAATTGGAAAAAATAAAAGACTAAAAAAATTTTAAATAAATTAATTTAGGAGGGGCGGAGCTAAGATGGCGGAGTAGAAGGACACACATTTACGAGCTCCGAGCCCACAACCCATGGAATTGAGGTAAAAGGAGATCCCCATAAATTCTGAATCTCTGCAGGGGGTGCATAAACATAGGGGAAGAGATTTCTGTTCCACTGAACCCTGGAGAGCCGTCCCCGGGGTCCATCGCAGCCCGGAAAGCGGACCCCACCCCCACCCCTGGCCGCGACCCAGAGAAGCTGACCCGAGCAGACTTCAGAGAGGAAAGCTCCGGGGGAAGCTCCGGCAGCCGGGAAAATCCCTCCGCCCACAGAAGCTAGAGGTCAGTAAGAAAGAAAGCTGCGATAGGGGAGGGGAGCAGAGCGCCTCCGTGACTCGGGCCCCCTCGGGAGGAAGCGGCTGCGGCAGAGACGGGGGCAGGGAGCGGCGGAGGCAGAGGCGTGGGCGGGCGGTTGAGGCGGCAACGGCCCGGGACTCAGGAATCCCCCAGCAGCAGGTAGGATCTTCAATACTGAAGGTCTTTCCAACCTGAGGGAGCCGAGCAGGGGAGACGGCCCTGCCCCCACCCTGCTCTACTGCTGAACGCCTCTGAATAAAACCCCCAAGGGAGCTGAGCACAGTAGGCGGGCCCCCCACCCCGCCCCCACCCGCTCCGTTCTAGAAAGTCTCTGCGGAAAGCCCCTGAGGGCCCAGGTTTAGGAGGCGGCCCTGCCCCCACCCCTGCGCTAGAACTAAAGCTTGCCGCGGGAAAGCGCATTTGAATCTCAGAGGCCAAGCACTAGCTGGGCGGATCCAGGCTGGGGTGGAAAGGAATCTCAGAAGTCAAGTAACTGGCTGGGAAAATGCCTAGAAAGGGGAAGAAAAATAAGACTTTAGAGAGTTTTTTCCAACAAATGCAAATGATCCCGACCTTCGGATCTGATGGCGAGGACGAGAACGTATTTTTCCCATCAGGGAAAGATGTGGAGGGCGGGACCTCAGTACCCCAGATACCCCAGGGGGGTGTTGGGTGGGCTCAGGCCTTGGAAGAGCTTAAAAAGGATTTTGAAAAGCAAGTTAGACAGGTGGAGGAAAGACTGGGAAGAGAAATGACAAAGATGCAAGAAGAGTATGAAAAAAAGGTCAATATCTTGGCAAAGGATACCCAAAAAAATGCTGAGGAAATTAACACCTTGAGAAATAGGCTCACTCAATTGGCAAAAGAGGTTCAAAAAGCCAATGAGGAGAAGAATGCATTCAAAAGCAGAATGAGCCAAATGGAAAAAGAGGCTCAAAAGCTCACTGAATTTAATAGTTCTCTCAAAATTAGAATGGAACAGATGGAGTCTAATGACTTTATGAGAAACCAAGAAATCACCAAACAAAACCAAAAGAACGATAAAATGGAAGAGAATGTGAAATATCTCATGGGAAAAACAACTGACCTGGAAAATAGATCAAGGAGAGACAACTTAAAAATTACGGGACTACCTGAAAGCCATGATCAAAAAAAGAGTCTAGACATCATCTTGCATGAAATTATCAAGGAAAACTGCCCTGACATTCTAGAACCAGAGGGCAAAATAAGTATTGAAAGAATCCATCGATCACCACCTGAAAGAGATCCAAAAAGAGAAACTCCTAGGAACATTGTGGCCAAATTCCAGAACTCCCAGCTCAAGGAAAAAATCTTGCAAGCAGCTAGAAAGAAACAATTCCAGTATTGTGGAAATACAATCAGGATAACCCAAGATCTAG
Organism: Bettongia penicillata ogilbyi; assembly: GCA_023548195.1. NCBI lineage: Eukaryota > Metazoa > Chordata > Mammalia > Diprotodontia > Potoroidae > Bettongia > Bettongia penicillata. The sequence goes on along the minus strand of JAJHZJ010000481.1, from coordinate 90,698 downwards.
CAGCTTCTACATTAAGGGATCGAAGGGCGTGGAATAGGATATTCCAGAAGGCAAAGGAACTAGGACTCAAACCAAGAATCACCTACCCAGCTAAACTGAGTATAATACTTCAAGGGAAAATATGGTCTTTCAATGAAACAGAGGACTTTCAATCATTCTTAATGAAAAGACCAGAGCTGAAAAGAAAATTTGACTTTCAAACACAAGAATGAGAGGAAGCATGCAAAAGTAAACAGCAAGGAGAAGTATTAAGGGACTTACTAGAAATGAACTGTTTGCATTCATACAGGGAAGGACAATATTTCTAACTCTTAAAACTTTTCAATATCTGGGTGGTTGGTGAGACCACACATACACATGTACATGCATGCACACACATACACACATGCATTCACATGCAGAGACAGAGAGCACAGATTGAACTGAATAGGATGGGACCATACCTTAAAAGAAATTAAGGTAAATGGTGAGAGAGAAATGTAGTGAGAGGAAAGAGGGGGAAATGGAAGGGGGTAACTATATGTCATTTAAGAGGCAAGTAGGAGATGTTTTTAGTGGAGGGAAAAAGAGGAGAGCTGAGGGAAAGAAAAAACAAACAAACAAACAAACAAAAGTTTACCCTCATCACATTTGACTAAACGAAGGAGTGAAATGCACACTCATTTTGGTATGAAAACCTATCTTACAGTATAAGAAAGCGGGGGAGAAGGAGATATTGGGGGGGGGAATGATGGAAGGGAGGGCAAAGGGAGGAGGGAGTAATTGAAAGTCAACACTTGGGGAGGGACAGGATCAAAGGACAGAAGAGAAACAATGAGGGGCAGGTTAGGAGGGATGGCAATTCAGTTAGTCTTACACAACACGACTATCAGGGAGGTCATTGGCAAAACTACACAGATATGGCCTATAATGAATTGCCTGCAGTACCAAAGGGAATGGGTGGGGAGGGAGGGATGGGGAGAATTTGGAACTCAAAGTTTTAGGAACAATTGTTTAGTATTGTTGTTGCAACTAGGAAAGAAGACATACAGTTAATGAGGAATAGAAAGTCATCTGGCCCTACAGGAGAAAAGAGAAGATAGAGACAAGGGAAGGGAGGGATGACAGAAGAGAGGACAGATTGGAGATAGGGAAAATTAGATTGCTTGGGGTATTGGGGTGGGGGGAGGGGAGGAAAGGGGAGAAAATTTGGAACCCAAAAATTTGTGAAAATGTATGTAAAAAGCTAAATAAATAAATTAATTAATTAAAAAAAAAAAATAAAATAAATTAATTTAATTTAATTAATAATTTTTTAAAGGAAGGGTTGCCATAACAGGTAGTGAGTTTTCTTCCCTGGAGAACTTTCTTCAAAGAGATTGGTTTTCTACATGTCATTTCTATGGTAAAGGAGATTTCTGTTGAGGCCTGGGGAACCTGCATCCTCAAGGTCACATGTGGCCTTCTAGATCCTCAACTGCAACCCTTTGATTGAATCTAAACTTCACAGAACAAATCCCCTTAATAAAATAATAATTAATATTATTGTTGTATTATAATGATATTATTATATTAATTTATCATTAGGTTCAGTGGGATGCAGAGAGGCCCAGCACATTTTTAAGGACACCAGAATATCAGCTATTTGTCCTTCCTTAATGATGCCAGTATCCAGAGCTTTTCACCTCTCTATAGCTCAAGCTCAACATGTCCAAACCAGACTTCTTCTGCCAGATTTAGCTTAGGCTGAACTCTTGGATTTTCTTTTCAGATCTGTGATGTTCATTTGCTTGTTTGTTTTTCACTAAATGTTAGCCTGAATCCAGGACTTTGCTCAAAGGAACAGAACCCTAATGGGGTCTGTAAGGGAACAAGTGTTTCCAACTCCTAATGTTCACACAAACCTGGCTTCCACTCCACCTCCCAAAAACCTTTAACCCTGGAGGAAGAGAAGCTATGTTCTTTCTCAGATGACTCCAGAGTAGACTAGGTGTCTCACTGCTCATTTGCAAGATACCTTTCTTCATTTTCAGAGTAAACTGAGTTATTGACTTTCTGTTTTCCAAACCTGGATATTTCTTTAGACTTGTCTTGAAATGATGAACTGAGCAGGAAATGAATTACTGAAGATTGACCTTGACCAGGAGTAACACTCATGGGAGAAATGGAAGAGAAATAATGGAAGGCAGCTGGAAAGGAGCCCTAGAATGGACTCACTCTCCTTCCAAAAGAGATTGTTCTTCATACTCTTTTGCTTAATCTTTCTTCTTTTCCAACCTGAGAATCCTGTGAACTCTTCCTGGGGCTAATCAGGAGGCATGTTCTAATATTTTCTCACCTTCTTTTTTGTACAGTACAAGTTTCCACTCAGAGAACAGAAAAAGCTACACATACCTTTCCTTGTATATACCACACTCACAAAATCACCAGAGGAAAATTTCAAATAATCCATCAAATTGTTAAAATGTCTTCAAATATGGTGCTTCTGAAAACCTAGTGGAGGCAAGGAAAAGTTTGACTCTGCTATTTAATCCTGAATCCACATGAACATGGAGTTATAGCAACTCTCATCCTACCATATAATTCTTCCTTCCAAGTAGAATTTAACCTGTATTGAAGGAGGGAGTTAGATTACTGGGCAGATGCCCCCAGTATAATTCAAAGAGCACTAGACTAGGAGTGAGAGTATCTGGGTTTTCATTCTAGCTCTGCCCCTAACAATCTATGTGATTTAGGATAATTCAATTATCTTTTCTGGCCTTCAGGTTTTCCAAACTATATAAAGAAGGATTCAATTACACAGGGTCTAAAATCCTGGGGTTTAAAGCCTGAAGGACCTTAGAGAACATCTAATCCATCTCCTCATTTAAAAGATGAGCAAATGAGAGGCCTGAGTGACCCAGGTATTAAGTATCAGAAAAGGAATTCAATCCCTGCCCCGCTTCACTAAACCCAGTGATTTCCTACTATGCTACTATACCTTAAAACAGACAACTGATAACCATACCTAACAAACAGACATTTTCTTTCTCATAGGAGAACCTAAGGACCTGAGAGTGTTTTACATGCACAAAAAAAGGAAAGACAGTGAAAGAGAAACAGGGAGCTCATTACTTCTCTTTAGAGGTGGACCTCTGATAGGTTATCGCCTCCTTTCTATTTCCTTCCACGTCACTGTCATTCTATAAGAGGCCACCTTTATCAATCAATCCACAATATTTATTGAACACCTACTATGGGCCAAGCACCGTGGTAGGCACTGGGAATACAAGCACAGAGTGAACCAATCCCTAATTGCAATCAACTTACATGCTAAGGAGAAAATAATACGCATACATGAAAAATATATACCACATAAATATAAAATTTATTAATAGTAATATAAGCAAAAGAGTTAAATATAAGGTAGTCTGAGTGGGAGTATGTTAGTACTTGGGGGATCTGAAAAGTTTCATGCAGAAGATGGTACCTGAGCTAAGTCTTAAATCAGCAGTTCTCAAAATGTGGTCCGAGGATCCCTGGAGGTACCTAAGACATTCCCGGAGGTCTGCAAAGTCAAAACAATTTTCATGAAAATATTGTCATTTTTTTGCCAATAAAATATTTTCCCCTTTTTTCAATAACATATCTGTGTGAGGTCAGATTTTCTTCATATCCTTCAACCAAAACTACATATTGCAAAAGATTGAATGAAAAAGCAGATGTCACAAGCCAGCTGCTTTCCATTAAGCCAGATATTAAAGAGATTTGTGTAAAAAAAAAAAAGTAAGACAACACCATTCTTCTCACTTTTTTGTATTGGAAAATAGAGTTATTTTTCATTTTTAAATATTACATAATGGCTTGCATTGACTTGTTATTTTAAATAAATAAATATTTCAGATTTCAGTTTTAATTTCTAATATGAAATATTTACTTTCTAAATACCAGTAGATAACCCACAGAAAGAATAGCTCTTTGGGGTCCTCAACAATGTCTGCATATAAAAGGGTCCTTAGATTCCAAAATTTGAGATCCACTGTATTAATGGAAGAGAGGGACATTCTGACATAGAGATAAAGATTCTGTTCTTTTGCATTCCAGACATGTAGGCTAGCCAGTGCAAAGGTACAGGGATGGGACATCAGGTATCATGTGTCAGGAATAAATGGAAGGACTGCTGGGAAGATCACAATGTGGAGCAGGAAGAGTAATAGCCAATGACTCTAGAAGTTCAGCTGGGGCCAGGTTTTTTAGGACTTTAGAAGCTAAACAAAGGCAATCATATTTTATCCTAGAAGTAATAGGTTGAGTAGGGGAGTCATATGGTCAGACCTTCACCTAAGGAGAATGACTTTGGGAGTAGTGATTACAATGGACCTCAGTGGTGATAAACTTGAGACAGGGAAACCACTTAGAAGACTATTGTAATAATCTAGGCAAAAGAGAATGGAAGCTAAGATGGTACCCACGTGAGTGGAAGAGATGGGTTTGAATGAGAGAGACTCTGTGAAGATAGAAAAGCAAACCTCAAGCTAACTTCTGGAAGGCTAAGGTATCTGCTGCCTAGAAGGCTGTGTTTGAAGCACAAATCTTCCCTTTGAGGAACCTCAAATTCTCTTTGCTTGGTTCCACTGCTGCCAATTTATGGGAATTATGACTCATGGCTGACCGAAGATTGGAGTGGCAGGAGGTGAAAGCTAACTCATCCTGACATAAGGTTCCTAGGAGGTTAGTGATGAAGAATATGGGAAACAGATGCTCCCCTTATAGGAGAAATATGGTTAATATGAAGATTTGGAACTCTAGAAGATCCTTTGGGATATAAGCTGATGCTACCTCAGTTTGGCTGGGTCCAGTCTAAAATCTGGAATCCTCTCAGGGTCCATAGGATCCCTAGTATCCTCCTCAAAGATATGGGGAGAACAATGAGGCAACTTTGGGAAGACACTTTCTGATGTCAGAGAAGAAGGACAAAGAAGGGCATGTGCAGCCTGAGAATAAAAGATTTTGGGAGCAACTAGGGGAGATCGGAAGAAAGTAAAGTCAGAAAAGAGAGGGGTAGACTCAAAAGATTAGAAGAAGAGGTTAGATTAGAATATTCATCTTCCTGGATACTGATACATTAGATAATCTAATTTGGTAGTTGGAAAAATAGATATGGAAAAAGAAAAACAGCCATCAAGTGCTTGAAGAGGAAAATCAACAGTACAAGATTTGGAGTCAAAGCATCTGAGTCCGATGCAGGCTCTTCAAGTCACTTCTTATATAAATTTGGGTGTCACCTCAGCTCTCCGGGCTTCCGTTTCCCCATTGGTAAACATGAATTATTGGATCAAATGACTTCTTAGTCGCCTTGCTGCTCTAAATCCTATGACCCTAGAAGATGCTTCAAAGTGGAGGAAAACAAGATTTTTCATTCCTCTCTCTGGCCAAGCCAGAAAAAGTGCTCTCAAAATGTTGGTTTGGAACAGTGAGGGAAACCCAAAGTCAGGTAGTAGAGCATCCTCTTCATTCTCAATGATCTATCTAATGAAAACTCCTTATGCCTAGACCATAATAGTCTATTGAAGTCATTATTCTGCCAACCAAGGGACATTTGAGCCATCTGTTGGCTGACACCTGCCCCGCCCATGTTGTTCCCTGATATGAGTGATAACAGAGTTCTTGGCTCTGGATTTCCTGAACCCATCTGGGCACTTGATGATGTTTCAGGAGGTTAGTGAATGTGTAACTTGGGACTCAGGGCCACCTTCAATGCTGGTCTGAATTTTATAGACACTTCTTACACAATTGTAGGATCTTCTGCTAGAATAATGACTCTAGGATGAAAGAAACTAGGTGTTTCAGGGACTTCTTTTTCATAATCATCTCTTTGGCTCATGCCCAAAGAAGGGTTTAGCCTACAAATAGAATTGTAGGCTCATGTCTCCCTTAAGGCTTCCCATTTCTTCTTGCAGGCATTCAACAGAGAACAGAGTTATTAAAGGCATGTGTGTGTGTGTGTGTGTGTGTGTGTTTGTCCTTCGTTGCCAAAGAAGACCTTGCCATCAGAGAAATGATGACATGACTTGCACTTGTTGAGTGAGGGAGGGCTGTGCAGGTCACCAACCTCACTTCTACTCCAGAGCCATCTGTATCGACTGAAGATGACCCAGGATGAGGCAATTGGGGTTAAGTGACTTGTCCAACATCACACAGCTAGTAAGTGTCCAGTGTATGACGTGAGATTTGAATTCAGGTCCTCCTGACTCATGCACTGGTGCTCTATCCACTGCACCACCTAGCTGCCCCTTAAAGGCATGTAAAGATGAGAGAAAGGACTAGTGTCCTTGTCTTTTTATCAATCAATGCATTAGCTACAGCTCCCCTTTGTGGGATCTCTGTTTCACCTTCATCACCTCCCTGCTCCCACAGTGACTCATTCCCTGTATGTATGTATGCATGCATGCATATATGACATATTGTGTGTCTGTGGATGAAGAAATGAAATAATGTTTATCAAATGCTTACTATGTACAAAACTTCTCTCAGTATGGCACTGTATCTACTAATGGTGCCACAAGTCATCTGCAATGCAGAGCAATCAATGTACCCCTATTATATAGTCACCAACCTGGGAGTCCTTCCACATTCCTCATAGTTCACTTTCTCTTTCTAAATGATTTTTCTTGTACATGTATCTTTGGATTTTCTTCCAATCCTGGGAGAAGGAGGGGAAACCTTCAGTGAATCCTCTTAGATTCTCCCTTCTCTTAAAGAATATTCAGTCCCTGAAAATTACGTTAATTGTATGCATAGCCAATATACCATGCTGTAGGCCACACCATGTGTCATTTAATGGATATTATCTTATATGTATTAAACAATATCCACTAAATTACAAATAGTATAGTTGCATCAAAATTACACTAAAAGTGTAGGTCATATGGAGATCAAGTTTGTGTAATGCTACATAATAAGTTACATATATTAGATATTACATATATGCCACTATCTGTTTGCCATCCTTCCCTAATCAGAAAGCACACAACCAAGTGTCAGCAAATATCAACACATGGTGCACTCCCTCACCACTGCCCCGACGTTATATGTCAGTCTGATTATGAGTTATAATTCCGATACTTCTCCTGTTACCCTCAGTCACTTCTGAACATCCATCATCTCATTCCCAATAAGGCAGTAAGTGTCCTCAGTGTCACAAAACGTTTTTCCCTATTCTGAATCAATGGGGAAGCTTAGATGTTGTCTTCAGCTGCTAAGGTATTTCCTTATGACTCTGTTTCCTTGGCCCAACCAAAGCTGGAATATTGGAAAGGGGTGGAATGGCTTTTAGATTTAACCCCTTCTTCCTATATAAGCAAAGTACTCTTTCCCTCAGATTGAGACAGTCTTGAAGTGCTTCCATAGGCTCCAAAGAGTACCATAATTCAGTTTCCTCTTCATCCAAATTTTGACCTGGATCTTCCCCAAATGAGCCATCAACCTGGTGTCATTTTACACCTGCTTGTGAGGTAGGATTCCTAAGGGTTTTTTTGCTCCTATATTATCCAGTTTATTCCTCTGTAGGAAACAGATGGTTGATATTCACCATCTTTTCAGGACCTCTACTGTTCCCTGGAGCCATTTTGAAAACTGTGAGATTACCTAGTCTTTCCACCATTTTGCTATGTGGTGCCTTATTTGTAAGGTCCAAACCCAGAATAAAGTTGAAAAAAACTCTTTACTTCCTGAAAGAGCTATTTCTTTTTACATTGTCAGATGACAATTTTATTTCTACAACTCAATATAAGAAATGTAAAATCTCTCAATTTGTACTTCTGCAGTTCATATCTCTGCCAGCCATAATTCAGTCATTGTTGATGTTTTCAGTTGTGTCTGACTCTCCATGATCCCAACTGGAATTTTCTTGGCAAAAGGATACTGAAGTAGTTTACCATTGCCTTCTCTTGCTCATTTTACAGATGAGGACCTGAGACAAATAGGGTTAAGTGATTTGCCCAAGATCACACAGTTAGTAAGTGTCTGAGGCCAGATTTGAACTCGGGAAGATGAATCTTCTTAACTCCAGTCTCATCACTATCCACTGCACCACCTGGCAATAAATTAGTATCATGTGAACGACTCAGTCATTCATCCTTCAATGAATTTATTCAATTACGAAGTGTCAATGGACTTACAGGTAACCAGGCAAAGGCACTCTCCAATACCTAATCGAGAAGATTTAATCTGAGTTCCAAGTGTGGTGGCCATGGGAATGTTTACACATTTTAGCATAATTATCTTCAAATCACAATAAAGGATTCATCCTTTAAATTTGTTAAATTAACTAAATTCCTTCTGAATCAGAATCTTAGAATTCCAGCACTTAAAGGCATCTTGGTTTAATCTCTGGAGTCAGAGAATAGAGGTTCAAATTTTGTCCCTGAAGTTTACTATCTGTGTGACCTTGGATAAAACAACTCCCCTGGACCTCAGTTTCCTCATCTGTAAAATGAAGAGGAAAGTTAGCTTACAGTTAACCTCTGAGGTCCCTTTCTGCTCCAGATCTTTGATCTCAGATGCTATGCAATTAAACCTATATTTGAAGAAGAATTCCTTCCATATTATGTCTAATAGGTAGTCATATAGCCCTCATTAAAAAAAGAAAACCTCTGAGAGGCAGCAAATTCAGTTTTTGAACAGCTCTACTATAATTGGGAGGTTGGGTGTGCTTTTTTCCTCACACTAAGTCTACCTTTGTTTCTTTTAAACTTTTTCCCATTTGTCTTAGTTCTGTCTTCCTAATCACACATGCTACCTCTGTGTATATACACGTATACATATATATGTATGTGTGTATATATACATATATGTGTGTGTGTATATATATATATACATTATATATACACATATTCATTCCCAGTTACATATATATCTGTGTATGTATATATGTGGGTGGGTATATGGCTTCATTCCCAACCTGAAGCTCTTGGCATCTCCCCACTAGTTCCCCTTTCTGCATCTTCAGATAAGCTTCTATTTACATTCAAGAAGTCCTAGGGTGCAAAAAAATGTTAATCTTTAAAAATGTTAAAATTACCCATTCAAATATTCTCCTCTACTATTCTTGTGGTATTAGGGTTTCAGAGGGCTCAACCCTGGTGGATCCCTACTTCTGCTTCTTCACAAGCCTCATTTGGATGAAATTTCAGCTTGTGGTCACTCAGAAGTATTTTTCAACTTTGCAGGATAGAACATTCTTGCCAGTGCTTATAGCTGATTAAAGTTTCCCAACGTTTGGCTAGACCAATAGAAGTGCCAGCTGCTGCCGGGGATTGACAAAGCCAAACATTCGTGGGAGTTGTCTAAAGTACATATTGAGAGCTTTCATTTTTCATGTATTGAATTGTTGAGATAAAATTGTCATTGGAAGATGTATCAAGAAATAATTCTTTTATTATTTCTTTCAGGTAAGCAAAAAGTTCTTTTCAGGGGGATGCTATTGTCATGAATATAATGCTATTGTGACTTTAAGCTACTTTAGCCTTTATATTGCATTGTTTAAAGAGTTAGATGGCAGCTGATAGAAAAAGTAGGTTTGTATTGATTGGCATATTATTTATCTAGCTATGACTAAATTATTATCTATGACGTGTGCATGAAGAAAAAGGTATTAACAACTCCTACCACCAAAAGCTTTGGAGAGTTTCCGTTGGGTGTTGTTCAAGGTGTGTGGAAAAAACAAATCGATGAGAAAACTTAGCAGTCTAACCAGAGATGCTTTGAGAATACATGAATTAAATTTCCATCTCAGAACTATTATTCTCAAGTACTTTTTTTTTGCAAGGCTCATTAATACAGATCGGTTCCACTATTTCCTGAAAAAGTTTATTCTACCAGGCTTGAGTATTACCTTCAGTGTTACAAACTGAAGTTCTAGCCTACAGTTCCAAGTTCTGCTTACAAAGAGAGAAAGCCAGTCTATGGGAGCTCTTTGGTATGTTCTACCAGAGTTCTATCTTTAAATAAGAGTTTAGGAATGAACAATTCTGGTTCTCTACCCAACTTGTGTTGTTACTTTCAAGAATTCATCTGGCTCCTTTGGAATGAATGGTCCTTTTGGGGAATAATCTTTCCTGGAAAATTAGGAGTAGCAGATGTGAAAGACAGAAAATTACATAATGCAGGAATTATGAAGCTGCCAGAACACGGGAGGGAGACAGTTTTAAAAGACAGGGGTTGGAGGACTTGTAATTAGAGTTCATAGATCCTAATAGCTGCATTGCCAATGTCCCTGGCTGCACTGTGGTCCTAACCAGCACAAGGAAAGCTAATTACAAGATTAGGAGAACCTGGAGAAAGAAGGAAATTGAGAGTTTCCCGTAGTGGAGAACTTTCATTACAGAACACAGGCCTGGTTCCATCCTCCTACAGACAAGAGGATAGAACCATGCCTCTGGAAAGAAATGTGTGTGTGTGTGTGTGTATACATATATATGCTACAGACAAGAGGATATATATTGACATATATATTTGTATAATGATTTCTGTCCTTCATTCTCAAAGATGAGCAAAATGACATCACCACCCTGTGAATGCTTGCCCTGTGCGAGTTCTCCATAAAATAGTCATTTTGGCAAACATACATCTTGCACTCAAACAATGCAGCCAGCCCATCACAGCTGTGCTCTCTAAAGCACAGTTTGAATGCTGGGCAGTTTAGTTCAAGTAGGGACCTCAGCATCTGGTACCTGCCAAGTGATCACAGGACTAAGACAGTTCAAATGGAAACAATTCAGTTTCCTGACATGGCGCTGGTATACTGCCCAGGTTTCACAGGTATACAACAATGAGGTCAGCACAACAGTTATGTAATCCTTCAGTTTGATAGTCAATCTAGTACCTCTCCTCTCCCATACTTTCCTTCGGAACCTTCCAAACACTGAGCTAGCTCTGGCAATGTGTGCCTCAACCTCATTATCAATGTGTACACCCCTGGAAAGTACCCTACCAAGGTAAGTGAACTTACCCACAGCATTCAAAACTTCTCCATTGACTGTATATATGTACAATAGCTCATAAATATAGATAATTCTTCTAACATCAGTCATGAGAAATTTCAGCTCTAATAGTAGGTGATTAATAAATGTTTGCTGAATTAAATAAATGGGAAAAAGAAATGTGGTTGTACTAGTATGACCTATATGAAGTAATGCTGGCCCTTTGTAATGTCTGTTTCCTTTTCTAGAAGCTCATTAACCATCCCTTTAGTAGTACATTTAAAAATTTTACCAGGAACCAAAATAGCCTCTACTTTGCCAATCTCATTCTCTCCCCTTTTGGGAAGAACACTCAGACATTATCCCTCTTCAATCATGTGATACCTCTATCTTTTTCCATAATTTTCCAAAGATTAATGACAGTGGCTCAGGAATCCTATTTGTTAGTTCCTTTAGTATCCAAAGAGATAGCTCATGTGATTCAGGTGATTTAAACTCATTAAAGACAGCTATATGCCTTCAAACTGTCTCCATAATTAATGTGGGTATGGATTCACTATTAGCCATTTTTTCCTGTCCTTTTCAATAGAAACATCATTCCTGTTAGAAGAAAAAGCAAAAATAAAAAATTGAGCATCCTTCCCTCTTTTCTGCCTTGTTATTGTTTTTGTAACATTCTCATCCCCTCATCAATCCTTCTCTTTTCCCAAAAATAACTTTTGAAATCCTTTTGGTTACTCTTAGGTTTCCTCAAGTGATGAGATTTCAACATATACAATGATGTTCCTTCAAATACACTAACTTCCCGGTTCTTCGGTCTACACTTTCTCCATGACCCGTTCCTCCGTAATTCCTCAGCTACTCAAGAGGTTGTCAGAACCTTGATCTTACTGTCACAGTATTCCACTTTCTTATTTATAAATTCCTAAATCCTTTTATCTAACTATAGTCTTTTATCCTTCTATCATTCCCCTACAGCCCATAACCCTGATCTTGGTCCCACAGTGACCTTTTCCCACCCCTCGTTGCCATTCTAGATCATCACTCCTACAACAACTCTCCTGTCTCCTACCTTCTCCCATGTTGACCTTTTGGTGAATCAGCTCAACTCTACATTCAGTTCTCAGGCCCCTTTGTCTTATCACTGATTACAATGAACCCCAACTCCTCAGCTTATTCCTATTCACATGTGTTCAACAAGACTGGAGAAAATCATAGAACCATACAGATTGAGAGTGCTTCAGATTCATGCTACATATCTCAAAGGGGCAATTCCTTCGGCAAGGTAGTCCTTTTTCACTTTCTTAATAAGTTCACTAAACCACTCACTGGATCTGCTATTCCAAACCTTGTGATCCCTCCTCAAGCCACACCCAGTACTCCTTCCTATCACCCTAAGAGCTGAAGGCCTTTCTTCAAACTTTAAAAAAAAAAATTTAAGAATATTCACTGAGTGCTCCCAATTCTACAACACATACTTTTCAGATCGTTCAAATACTTCCTTCACTATCTCCTCCTTAACCTTTGTTTCACATGAAGAGGTGACCCCGATTTTGCCAAGACAAATCCTTCTACATCCACTCTTGATTTTATTTCTTGTAACTTCTCCACCATATTGACTCCAATGTTTTCTCACTCTCTAATCTTAAATGGTTCATTCTGCCTCTCTACTGGGACTATCCCTGCTGTCTAAAACATACCCATTGTTCAAAGAAGGAAGGAAGGAAGAAAAAAGGAAGGAAGGAAGGAAGGAAGGAAGGAAGGAAGGAAGGAAGGAAGGAAGGAAGGAAGGAAGGAAGGAAGGAACCTCACTCACTCATCCCTGCTAGCTATTGACCTATATCTCTCATACCCATCATGGCTAAATCCCTTGAAAAGGCTATCTACACTAAGGACCTCTACTTTCTCTCTTCTCTCTCTCTTCTTTTTTTTAATTTATTCATTTAAGTTTTCAACATTCATTTCCACAAAATTTTGGATTCCAAATTTTCTCCCCATTTCTCCCCTCCCCAACCCCAAAACTCCAAGCACTCTAATTACTCCTATCACCAATCTGCCCTCCCTTCTAACATCCCTCCCTTCCCTTATTCCCATCTTCTCTTTTGTCCTGTAGGGCAAGATAACTTTCTATACCCCATTACCTGTATTTCTTATTTCCTAGTTGCAAGACCAATACTCAACAGTTGCTCCTAAAACTGAGTTTCAACTTCTCTTCCTCCCTCCCTCACCACCCATTCCCTTTGGGAAGGCAAGCAATTCAATATAAGCCATATCTGTGTAGTTTTGCAAATGACTTCCATAATAGTCGTATTGTGTAAGACTAACTATAGTTAGTTATCCTATCCATCCTATCCTGCCTTCCATTTCTTCTGCTCTCCCTTTTGACCCTGTCCCTCCCCAAGAGTATTGACTTCTAATGGCTCCCTCCTCCCATTGCCCTTCTTTTCATCATTCTCCCCACACCATGCTTATCCCCTTCTCCCCCACTCTCCTGTATTGTAAGATAGATTTTCATACCAAAATGAGTGTGCATTTTATTCCTTCCTTTAGTCGAATGTGATGAGAGTAAGCTTCATGTTTTTTTCTCTCACCTCCCCACGTTTCCCTCCACTGAAAAGTCATTTATTTGCCTCTTTTATGAGAGATAATTTGCCTCATTCCATTTCTCCTTTTCTCCTCCCAATATATTTCTCTCTCACCCTTTAATTTCATTGTTTTAAGATACGATCCCATCCTATTCAATTCACCCTGTGCTGTGTGTGTGTGTGTGTGTGTGTGTGTGTGTAATCCCACCAACTCATCAGATATTGAAAAAAGTTTCAAGAGTTACAAATATTGTCTTTCCATGTAGGAATGTAAATAGTTCAACTTTAGTAAGTCCCTAATGACTTCTCTTTGCTGTTTACCTTTTCATGCTTCTCTTGATACTTGTGTTTGAAAGTCAAATTTTCTTTTCAGCTCTGGTCTTTTCATCAAGAGTGCTTGAAAGTCCTTCATTTCACTGAAAGACCATTTTTTCCCTACTCAGTTTTGCTGGGTAGGTGAGTCTTGGTTTTAGTCCTAATTCCTTTGACTTCTAGAATATCATATTCCACGCCTTTCGATCCCTTAATGTAGAAGCTGCTAGATCTTGTGTTATCCTCATTGTATTTCCACAATACTTGAATTGTTTCTTTCTAGCTGCTTGAGATATTTTCTCCTTGACCTGGGAACTCTGGAAGTTGACCACAATGTTCCTAGGAGTTTCCCTTTTTGGATTTCTTTCAGGAGGTGATCGGTGGATTCTTTCAATATTTATTTTGCCCCCTGGTTCTAGGATTTCAGGGCAGTTTTCTTTGATAATTTCATGAAAGATTATGTCTAGGCTCTTTTTTTTGATCATGGCTTTCAGGTAGTCCCATAATTTTTAAATTGTCTCTCCTGGATCTATTTTCCAGGTCAGTTCTTTTTCCAATGAGATATTTCACATTCTCTTCCATTTTTTCATTCTTTCAGTTTTGTTTTGTGATTTCTTGGTTTCTCATAAAGTCATTAGACTCCATCTGTTGCATTCTAATTTTGAAAGAACTATTTTCTTCAGTGAGATTTTGAACCTCCCTTTCCATTTGGCTAATTCTGCTTTTGAAAGCATTCTTCTCCTCATTGGCTTTTTGAACCTCTTTTGCCAATTGAGTGAGCTTATTTTTCAAGGCGTTATTTTCTTCAGCATTTTTTTTGGGTCTCCTTTAGCAAGGTGTTGACCTGCTTTTCATGCTTTTCTTGCATCTCTCTTATTTCTCTTCCCATTTTTTCCTCCACCTGTCTAACTTGATTTTCAAAATCCTTTTTGAGCTCTTCCATGGCCTGAGCCCATATTTGGATGTTTGGGATACAGAAGCCTTGACTTCTATGTCTTTCCCTGATGGTAAGCATTGTTCTTCCTCATCTGAAAGGATGGGAGGAGATATCTGTTCACCAAGAAAGTAACCTTCTATGGTTTTATTTTTTTTCCCTTTTTTGGGCATTTTTCTAACCAGTTACTTGACTTTTGGGTCCTTTGTCAAGAATAGGGTATACTCTGGGAATTTGTAAGATCTCAGTTCCTCCAAGGTGACACAATCAAGTGTATACACTGATCTGGGAGCAGGTAGAGATTTTTGTGCCCAAAATCTTAGCAGTTGCCTCTCCACAGCCACCTGTTCTCCAGTTCCACCACATCAGCACTGGGGGCTGATTTTCAGTTAAGCTGTGGAGGCAGGGCTGCCATTCAGTGAGAGACAAAGACCAGCTCCCTTAGGGCCTCTACACAGAGCTGAGGTAATATTCAGCTCCTCAGTGTCCCCAGGGGTTTTTACACTCCAACAATGGATGCTGGCCAGCTGTACGGGCTGCTAGGTGGCCTCTGTGGCAGCTGCCTGCTGCAGGAGCTATGGGAAGCTCCCTTCCCAGCCAGCTGAAAAAAACCCATCACTGACCTTTGGCGCCTGTGGGTTGAGGGATCTGTGGACTGCTGATGCTGGGACTGGGGATTTGCTGTTATTGCAACTGGAGATGTTGCCCCCATGTGTCCTCCTCCTAGAGTTGCACAGTGCCATGCAGCCAAGGTTGGGCTGGGCTCCACTCTGGGTCCCATGCTCCCAATGTTTCCCATGGGCCTTTCAGGTCAACTTGGGCTGGAAATCTCCTCCACTCTGTTGTTCTCCACTTCTGCTGCTCCAAAATTTGTTGAGTCCCTCTCTACAGATATTTTATGGACTGTGTGGGTAGAGCCTCCGTATGTATCTTTCTACTCCACCATCTTAGCTCTGCCCCCATCTATCTCTTCTAAACTCTCTCTCTCTACTCTCATAGCAGCAAGATGTTACAGTGGATAGAGTGCTAGGTCTGTAGTCAGGAAGACTCACCTTCCTAAGTTCAAATCTACCCTCAGACACTGACTAGATGTCACTTAACCTTGTTTGCTTCAATTTCCTGAGCTGGAAAAGATAATGGCAAATCATTCTATGCCAAGAAAACTCCAGTTGCTAGTGAGTCATTTCAGGTGTGTCCAACTCTCCATGGCCCTATTTGGGATTTTCTTGGCAAAGATACTAGAGTCGTTTGCCATTTCCTTCTCCAGTTCATTTTACAGATGAAGAGCTGAGGAAAACAGGATAAGGTGACTTGCCCAGGGTCACACAGCTTATAAATGTCTGGGACCGGATTTGACCTCATGAAGATGAGTCTTCCTTATTCCAAGTCCAGTGCTCTGGAATTGTTATGCCCTAACTGTCTCTTAGAGTGCTATATAAATATAAACTATTCTCCTGCTCTACTAATTTAGTAACCTCATCTAAAACAGGTAATGAGGTTGTGACATCTAGTATAACCTGCTCTACATGAAATTTGACAGGTCCTTTGTAATCCCTGCTTTCTTCTCTAGATCTGCGCTAACCATTCCTTTAATAAATTATCCAAGAATTTTGTCACAGATCCAAGCCAACTTTACCTGCCTTACAATTGTAAACCTTGATTTCTTTCTTTTCTTTTCTTTTTTTAAAGCATATACAATGTGTAGTCTTTCTGGTTTGGGATATTTATGATGCAGGAATCAATGCCTTTTCTAGACTCGGAAAATCGTAGATTTTCAAAAAGGGGGAAAATGTAGTTTTGTAAACTACATGTAGCTTGACAGAGATCTCAGAAAAAAAACACTGGAGAGGATTATTGGGCAAATATTTTGTGGAAAGAGTAGTGCAGACAGGAGATACCTGGATTCAAATCTTGCCTCTGTCAGTTAATATTTATGTGACCATCAGAACAGCATTTGACCTCTCAGAGGTCTGCATCATCATCCATAAAATGAGGTTAACAATATCTGACATCTATACCAGAAGAATTTGGTAGAGATCAAATAATGTTTATACACACACACACATACACATATACATATATCCATATATGTTTTTAAGTGCTTTGGAAGCCTGTGATTCTTGCTTTCTTACCAAGGAGTTATCATTGAATAGGGCAGCTAGATGATACACCAGACTCATCTTCCTCAGCTCAAGTCTGACCTCAGATGCTTAACTAGCTGTGTGACCCTGGGCAAGTCACTTTAACCCTATTTGTCTCAGTTTCCTCATTTGTAAACTTAGTTGAAGAAGGAAATGGCAAACCACTCCAGTGTCTTTTCCAAGAAAACTTCAAATGGGGTTACAAAGTTTTAAACATAACTGGAAACAACTGAACAAACAACATCAATCATTGAATGAAAATGTGCTATTTTAAAAATTGCTTTTATTTTATTTTTAATTTATGAAATAAAACAAGCATTTCCACAATACAGCAGAATAATAAAAAGATGATTTTACATGAAACTGCAAACCTATTGTGTACAACTTGCTATTACTTTTAAATCTATATTTTTATGTCAATTTCTTTTTTTTCTATTGTTCCTTCTCCCCTCCCTTTCCCCCTCCCACTTTTAAATCTATATTTTTATGTCAATTTCTTTTTTTTCTATTGTTCCTTCTCCCCTCCCTTTCCCCCTCCCCCTCCCATCCTAGAGATGGCTACCATTAGACACATGTGTGTGTGTGTGTGTGTGTGTGTGTGTGTGTGTAAAACCACTCTCAATGTACTTCTATTTATCAGTTCTTTCTCTCGATGCAGATAACATCTTCCCTCATATGTCCTTTGTATCTAATTTGGGTGTTTATAAAAGTCAAAATTACTTAGTCATTCAAAGTTGTTCTTAAAACAATATTCCTGGTACTATATACAATGCTTCTTCATTCTGCTCATTTTATACAAACCTAACCATATTTTTCTAACATCATTGAGCTCATCATTTCTTATAGCACAGTAGGTTCCATCACTGTCATATACCACAACTTGTTCAGTCATTCTCCAATTGATAAGCATCCTCACAATTTCCAATACTTTACCACCACAAAGAGAGTGACTATAAATATTTCAGAAAATGTGCTTTTCATTGAAATATTAAGAGCATTGTGCTGGCAGAGAAGGAGAATGGAAGGAAGAAGGAGAAAGAAAAAAAAATTACTTAGACTAGAGGGAGTAAAAGAAGAGAAATAGCTTGTAAATCCTTTCTTGAGGAATCCAGAGCATGACCAGCGTTGTTCATTGTTCGTTCAGGTGGTTTCTTCCCACAGGTTCAGAAGGAGGGTTCTATCCAAGGCTCATTAACCTCTTCATCTTTGTCATGAAAGTGGAAAATGAATTTTTATCAAAAAATGCTATCACATCCAATACTTGCTTAACAAAAAAAAAGAAAGAATCTTCTAGGAAGGAGAGGGATATGAGGTAAAGAAAGAAGAGCAGCCTCAAAATGAACTCTTCTTCAAAGCATTCTGAACTTGAGCCGACAGTCTGGCGGATTGACCAAAGTGCCCTGTTCTTGATCTTACCTTCTTGTATTTTGTACAGGGCATGTTTCTGCAAAGGACTCCTCCACAGCTAACCATGACTCACTTCCTGATATTTCATCAAAAACAAAGGACATTATCCCTCCCCATAGAAAAACAGAAGAAGCTGTTACTGAAGCCATTTCTCCTTTGGCGTCAAGGACAGGTTTGACTTATATTACCATTGTATAACTCTTATCATCATGTCTCTGATGTCATGGTCTTCTTTGAAAACAAAGGACAAAAACACAGCAACAACATCTATTGTTGACATGCAAACACAGTATTAAGTACCTCTCTATCCATGACAAGGGGTTAGCTTTCTGGAATTATTGAAAGATTTATGGGAGGAACACAGACTGAGAGAAAAGAGGAACAGAAAAATAAAGCACCACTGAAAAGAGCAGCCTTAGTAGCGCTTGTCAAACTGGTCTATCCATGTACACCTTTCTTAGGATTGCTTTTGTTTAGTGGATTCATCATGTCCAACTCTTGTTGGACCTCATTTGGGGTTTTCTTGGCAGAGATCCTGGAGTGGTTTGCCATTTCCTTCTCCAGCTCATTTTACAGATGATGAAACTGAGGTCAACAGGGTTAAATGACTTGCCCAGGGTCACATAGCTATTAAGTGGCTTAGGCCAGATTTGAACTCAGGAAGATGAGTCTTCCTGACCCCAGGCCCAGCACCCTACCCATTGTCCCACTGTATCTTTTACAGTCTGTTAAATGTTTTTGGACCTACAAAGGCAGCAGGCTATTTATTTTCCTGACTTCCATTTTGCATAGGCTATGGAGAGTAAGCAAGAAAAACTGCCTATGTGAATCTTCCAAGCCAACATAAAGAAGAAATATCAAAGAAGCAACTTTCTCCAAACTAGTTAGACAGGAGGAAAAAATAGGCAGTTGGATTAGAAAACAGACCCAAATCTGGAACATATACTTAACACAGTAGTTGGGGGGAGGGGGTTTCAGCTATCTACAGCTCTGCTGGATCTTTCTTTGTCAAATGCGGAGCAGCTAAGAAGTTCTTGAAGTCTCTATTGTAATTTAATTCCTTAAAACATGGAGGAAATAATAAAAAAGAATTAAGAATTGGCCTAGTCAGAATAAGTCATTATGGATCTGATGCTCATTTCAAGAAGGCATTACTACCTGAAGTGGAAATGACATCCTGTCACAGAGTCTGTGATACAGAAAGGAAAGAAATGCTAAGCAGAGATGAACCTGCATTCTGAAATTGGGCAAAGTGGATTTCTAAGAGTTAAGAGAAAGAAAAATTCAGCGGGCTAGAGGGTTATAGGGGAAGTTATCCTACATAGGAAAGTCAGACATGAAATACTACAGGCAAATAGAAGCTATTCAAAAGAGGATCTTCTCTTGTCAGGTGTTCTGTTTTGTTTTATTTTAATTTTTAAATAAATTGTTAATCCTCAAAACTACCTACTATAATGGCATAAGCTTGTAATTCCTTCCACTGAGCAGGCTGAAGCTGCTTCATTGTTTGAGCTTGGAAGTTTCGAGCTGTGGTAGGGCTAATACCTATCTGATGTCTGCTGCAAGTCCAACACTGCTATATCAAGCCCTCAGGAGTGGTCCGCCAGGTTGCCTAAGGAAAGACAAAGTCACTTGCATCAAAAATGGAGCAAGTCAAAGCTTCCATGCCAATCAGCAGTGGGGTCAGGCAAGTGAGTGGGCACTGCCCTTCCAGCCTGGGTGAAATATAGAGTTCAATTTTCAACAAAGAGAAAAACTTTAAAACTGTCATTTTCACCTGTTCACAAGACAAATATACCACTAGAGGTCACTCTAAAATTCTAGATAAGATGCATTCTATAGGCTGAGATGATGGCTTATGTAGATGAATATATGTATGGTTTTTTATACCCATTTCTTCCAGCTCATTTGGGGATAAGTATAGGGGCCTATCTATGCAGGAATCACATCCCTGACTCAAATTCAGGTTGTTTACATCTTGATAGATTGATAAAGACCTTGTTGATTGCTTTTATGAATCATGTAGCAGGCAATAGACTTTTAAGGTAAGAAATAACCTTGAGTTTATAGGATCATAGATTTTGAGGTTGGAGAGTCCTCTAGACCAGTAATATCAAACTGAGATAGAAACAGAGGCCACTAAATCATACATATGGATCCCTACATGCTGCATCTTGACTTAGGAAACCAAGCATTAATATCATTGCTGTTCACTTGTTCCAGTAATATCCAACTCTTCATGACCCTATTTGGGGTTTTCTTGGCAAAGATACTAGAGTAGTTTGTCATTTCCTTCTCCAGTTCATTTTACACATGAGGGAAACCGAGCAAACAGGGTGAAATGATTTGCCCAGGGCCACATGGTCAGTGATAGAAGACAGATTTGAACTCAGGAAGATGAGTCTTTCCAGACTCCAGACCCAGCGTTCTATCCACTGAACCAGAATTATCTATGTGCTGTTGTATTTTTCTTTATTTTGTTTAATATTTTTCAATTACATTTTATTCCATTAGTTAGCATTCCCATATTTGGCATCTCTGCTCTATCATCCCACTCATTATACAAGTGACTAAACAGAGGGTCAGAGAGAGGAAGTCACTTGCTCAAGGTTATACAGCTAGGTACTACGAGCCCCAGGATGAGAATCTGGGTCTTTTGGCTGACTCAGTTCTATACTTCTTGCCTTATGATAATGATGGTGGATTTAAGAATGAGAAAGTTGATTGATAAAATTTTCAGGAGGAAAAGAAAGGACAGCCCTCAGGCCTTCTATTTCTCTTTCTCCAAGTAAAGGTGTGTAGATGGACTCAGGCAATGGACTGGTTTCTCCTTCTCGCCCCTGCCCTTCTCAGTGTTCTTTGGAACAGAGAGGACGATCCAAAGTCAGGCAGAGAAAGCTGCTCCTCATTCTCTGTGGACTGTCTAATGGAAGACCCTTTCTTCCCAAAATGTAGCACTGTTTCAAGGGAGATAAGTATTCTGCTGACATTGATTGTAGCCATGATGTTTTCAGATAGTGAGAGAGAGAGCAAACTCTCCATACATATATGTGCATCTGATCATGGCCTGAGCCCTCAGCCACTGAACTGGGACTTGAAAGAGTCCTACCAAGGCCCATCTTACACACTAGGCCTGAATCCTAGGTCAAAGGATCAAAGAGCTAAGTCAGAAAGGAATCTTAGAGGTTATTCACTCCAGTCCCATCATTTTAGAGACAAAGAAACGGAGTCCTAGAAAGATGAAGTAATTTGTCCAGGATCAAATGGGAAATAAAAGGCAAAGCTACGATCTGAATTCAGAGTCTGTAATTCCATATTCCATACTCCAAATTCAAGCCATGGAAAGCAGTTGCTCAGAAACACAAAGGCAAAATAGTCTCCACTGATGTACGTGTGTATACACACATATAATATGTGTGTATACACATATAACACATATCTATATTGCATAAAATATATAATACATACATGTACATGTATATGCATGTTATATATTCAATGTATGTAATATATACTACATACGTATATAACATATGTAAATACAAGTAATGTATAAGAACACATATGCATGCATAATATATGTAATATATAATGCACATAGAATCATGTAACATATATATCATTCATATATGTAATATATGTGATGCATGTGTGTGCATAATATATGTAATGCATATATATGTACTATAATATATGAAATATATGCATATAATATACAATGCATGTGATACATATATACACATAACAGATAAGCATATAATAGATATAGCATATACATGTAATATATGCAACACATGCATATATGCAAATAATAGATTAATACATTCATATATACACATGTGTGTTATGTAATCAAACTACTTTTTGCATGTTTTTATTTAAAGTTTTGAGTTTTCAATTTCATCTCCCTCCATCCCCTCCCCCTAAGATGGTAAGCAATCAGATAAGAGTTATACATATACAATTATGCAAAACATCTTCATATTAATCATTTTGTGTAAGAAAATTCAAATAAAAGAAAAAAAGAAAGCGAAAAATAATATACCTCAGTTTGTATTCAAATAACATCAGTTCTTTCTCTGGAGTTGGATATTACGCTTCATTGTTAGTCCTTTGGGATTATCCTGGATCATTGTACTGCTAAGTCATTTATAATTCTTCACTGAACAACACTACTGTTCTCCTGGTTCTGCCCACTTCATTATGCATCTATTCATGTAAGTCTTTCCAGGTTTTCCTGCTTTTCATTTCTTGTAGCACAATAATATTCCATTACATTCATATACCACAATTTGTTTAGACATTCCCCAATTGATGGGTATCCCTTCGATTTCCAGTTCTTAGCCACCACAAAAAGAACTGCTATAAATATTTTTATATAAATAATTTCTTTTCCCTTTTTTTAAATGTCTTTGGGATATAGAACTAACAGTGATATTGGTGGATCAAAGGGTGTGCATAGTTTTACAGCCCTTTGGACATCGTTCCAAATCGCTCTGCAGAATGGTTGGATCACTTTACACCTCCACCAATAGTATATTAGTGTCCCAATTTTCCCACATCCCCTCCAGCATCCAAGATTTTCCTTTTTTATCATGTTAGTCAATCTGACAAGTATGAGGTGATGCCTCAGAGTTGTTTTAATTTATATTTCTCTAATCAATAGTGATTTAGAGCATTTTGTAATACGACTATAGATAGCTTTTATTTCTTTGTCTAAAAATTACCTGTTCATGTTCTTTGACCATATATTAATTGGGAAATGACTTGTATGTTTATAAATTTGCCTGCGTTCTCTCTCTCTCTCTCTCTCTCTCTCTCTCTATATATATATATATATATATATATATATGTATGTATGTATGTATGTATGTATGAGAAATGAGACCTTTATCAGAGATACCTATTGCAAAAATTTTTCCCAGTCTTCTGCTTTCTTCATAATT
Organism: Bettongia penicillata ogilbyi; assembly: GCA_023548195.1. Taxonomy (NCBI): domain Eukaryota; kingdom Metazoa; phylum Chordata; class Mammalia; order Diprotodontia; family Potoroidae; genus Bettongia; species Bettongia penicillata. The sequence continues at coordinate 67,433 of JAJHZJ010000481.1, read as the reverse complement.
TTGATTGCATTGGTTTTGTTTGTAGAAAAACTTTTTAATTTTATATAATCAAAATTATCTATTTTGCATTTTGTAACATTATCAATATCTTCTTGGTCCTAAATTATTTCCTTAGATAAACTATTCTATGTACTCTTAATTTGCTTATGGTATAACCCTTTAGGTGTAAGTCACCTTGGTATGTAGTATGAGATATTGGTCTATACCTAGTTTCTGCCGTACTGTTTTGCAGTTTTTTTTCCAAAAGTTTGTATCTTTGGGTTTATCATATATTAGGTTACTATTGCAATTTACTATAATGTAATTTGTACCTATCTATCCCACTGATCCACCACCCTGTTTCTTAGCCAGGACCAGAATGTTTTGATAATTATTCGAGATCTGATACAGCTATACCACCCTCTTTTGCATCTTTTTCATTGATTTCCTTGATATCTTTGAGATAGAATTCATCTTCTATATGAATTTTCTTATTATTTTTTCTAGCTCTATAAAATAATTTTTGGAAAATTTGATTAGTATGGCACTGAATAAATAGATTAATTCAGGTAGAATTGTCATTTTATTATATTGGCTTGGCCTACCCATGAGCAATTAATATATTATCAGATCTGACTTCATTTTTGTGAAAAGTATTTTACAGTTATGTTCATATAGTTCTCAGGCTTGACTTGTCAAGTAGACTCCCAAGTAATTTGTATTGTCTACAGTTATTTTAAATGGAATTTCTCTTTCTATCTCTTATTACTGGACTTTGAAGCAGAACTGCTTTTGAGAAACTTCTCTTCACTAACATAGATAGTGATCCTTGGCAAATCTCTCCATGAAAAGATCATAAAATGCTAAGTATACCAAGTGGTGCTTGTAAGTGAATGAACTTCCTTTGTTACGTAAGGACCACATGTTATGTGGAACTGAATAAGACTTTAGCAATTGTCCACTTCCTCACTTTAGAGATGAGGAACTCCAAGGTAAGAGACTTGCCCAGGGTCACACAGCTTTAAATAGCAGAGCTAGAATTTTTAGCTCAATTTCTTGACTCTAAAAGTGGGATTTCTCTATCGCATTTTACTACTTTTCACTCCCAGAACAAAATTCCCAATTGTCCAAATACTCAAAACCAGTAATGTTTGGTTAGAATATGAAAAGATTTCAAGATGTTCCCTGCAGGTCTTTTATATCTATTTTTCTTATTATTCTGAACTTGACAAGTGCCACCATCTCTGAGCATTTCCATATGCAAAAAAAAACTCGGCTTGATTGTACATGAAGCTCTGAGTCTCCATAAGTTACAAAAGAAGATGTCTCATTTATCTTTGCTTTCCTCTGAATGAGGATCTTTTTCTAAAAATATTTCCACCAATACCAGAGTCCTATGCGCTTTCCAAAAACGCAGGTTCTAGTAAACTCCATGTCAAGTTTCTGTACTTGAGAGGTTAAGAACCTGAAATCTTCATGCCAAGTTTAAAAGAGTGCTTAATACTTTTAATAATGTTAATTAATAATTAATGATAATAAATTTACATTAATCATGTTAATAATAAATAATTATTTCAGGATTTTCTGAAACAAAGTATTTGAAACTATGTTTAAATGAAGCTAGTTTACTGGTTTTTTCTCAAAGCAAAGCCCAGACAAGTTACTTGTACACCCTAGGTTTAAAAACTGCAAGGCTGCCTCCTCCTATATACATGCTCTCCTCTCTGGATTTCAATTTCATCCTCTATAAAAGGAAGGAGTTGAACTAGGTGACTTCAAAGGGCCCTCTGTTACTATCCAAGGGAGGCTTTGAGTTCCTTAGAAGCTCCACATACTATTTGACTTACCACAAAGTGAAAAAAAGAAAGCCAAAGTACTTAATAAATGCTTATTGACTTGAATTTCAATTAAAAAAAAAGTCCACTTATTAAAAGTAATGTTTTTAAAACCATATCTCATAGTCCCTCTTAACTTTCTCCTCCCCCTCTCCTGTTCCTCCAGAGAGCCTCTTGGTCCTAGCTCTGGGTCAAGACGATAGCACATTTCTTGGAAGGTCTGTAAAAACAAGATAGTGTTCATTGTGGTCTAGGTGTGGTCCTAGCAGGAGGAAGTATTTTTTTTTTATTAAATTTATTTATTTTCAGTTTTCAACTTTCCCTTCCACAAGATTTTGGACTTCAATTTTTTCTCCCCATCTCTTCCCCTCCCCCCATCCCAGGACAGTGTGTATTCTATTCTGATTACCCTTCTGGAAGCATTCTTAAAAAGAAGTTTTAAGGTCCCCTCCAGTTTTAGGATATTTTTTAATACAATTTACCAACAAGGAGCACATAAAGAACTCTATTAGTCCCATGGAATTCTTGCAGTTTAAATGGAGACATGATTCACAGAACCAGACTTGGAATTCTAAGACAACTGATCTTCTTGGCTAACTTCCAGGCACCACTAAGGCAGGAGAGAGAGAGATAAAGTAATACAGGAAGGCAGTCTCAGCATCAGGAGCCAAACAAACAATTATACAGACTCCTGTGAAAAATCCAGATGCTAAGATGCCTCCTAGGTTTCCTCTTTTTTTTCTTTCAAAAGATGTACACCTGATTTTCACTTTAGGTTTCTAGGAAGACAAAAACAAGAAAATCCCAAGAAGTATTGTTATTCATTGTAGCAGGACGGGCCACGTGAGCAAGGAGCTAAAGTATGCCAGATTAAGAATGACCACACCTGCATTCTGGTCCCTGTTTTTCCACTTACTAACAAGCTACTTCTCTTCTGTGGCCCTCAGTTTTCTCATCAGCAAAATGAAATGACTGGATAAAGAAGATGGTCTGTTCTAATAATCAAATATGATTAGAAAAAAAAACAGACTATTTCAGGGAGAGAAGACAGTGGAAAGAACACTGGCTATGTAGTCTGGGAAGCTAGGTTCAAATGTGTGACATGAGCAAGTCACTGAAGCTCTGGGGCCTCCATTTCTTCTTCTGCAAAATGGAGGGAGTTGAATTAACAGCTTCTAAGATCCCTTCCAGTTATAATTCCATGAGCTTATCCTAGGGGTGTCTCCTAGTTCTTTCTGAAGAGAAATTGGTCTTGAGGTAAGACCACAAAGTCACTTTTAGGAAAAATATTGATCTCCTGGGGTAGATCATCCTTATAATAAGAAGACTGAAAACCAGAGGGTTAGGGCAGAAATGCAGAGTTCATTGCATTATTCAATTCCTTGGGGGAGTTTATACAAATAAGGTGTGATGTTCAGGGCCAACCCCCATGAGAAAGATGCCCTGTCATTGGTGAAATAAAAATTCAAAATTTGTGTAGTTATCAAGCTTCCTCAGCTTTTGATGATGGGACATTCTTGCTGAGGTCTCATAGCTGATTAGAGTGTCTGAAGTTGGATCTATAGAAGGGTAGACTAGCTGGGGCACCACTAGTCTTTCATCGGCCACTACTTGGAGCACACATTTCTTTCTTTGAATTTTGAAGATCAAAATCACCAGATGAAGATGTATAAAGAGATAGTACTTTTGTTACTATTTTTAGGTAAGTGAAGTCTTAGGGTATTTTTTTTCCTAACTTGATCTGAAGCATTTTATGTGATATTACTGCTAGAATATTAAACTTTGTCCTATAGTTTTATTGAAGGCCAATTACTACTTTAATGGAATGAGATGATATAAAAAGTAAATTTAGGTTAATTGAACTGTCTTTTCTTTCCCTAAATCTTTGTCTTTAAGACTTTTATAATAAAAAGACAGTCCATACTGAATCAATTGGATTCAAATAGGGATATTTACGAAGATCAGTCACAGATAAACGGTGAGTACAGAGTTAAATGGACCTCTGTCTTTAAAAAAAACTTAATTTAGTCATTTCTGTTACAAGGAAAGGTCTGTGTCAACAAAGATGGAAATATTGTATGACAGAGTCTTGGATAAAGAATCAGAATATTTGGTTTCAAATCTTTTCTTTCTCACTTATTACCATTATGATCTCAAGAAAGTCAATTTTTCTCTCTAACTCTCAATTAATTCATCTATAAAATGAAGGGGTGAGATTAGTAACTTCTAAGCTCTTCCCTTACAGTTCCTGGTCCTATGAAGAAAAAAAAATTTCATTACCTAAAAAGAGTAGAAGGGGAAGGGGTTGTCAATGTATGATTTCTTCAGGTTTCCCCTCAAACTCAAGGATTTTTGAAAGATGTTTAAAAATTTTCATGACCCATGACACTTAAGAAACATCTATCATAACAGTGAGTTTAGATGGCTATGGGGAAAAAAGACCAAATTGACAAAACTGGTTTTCTTTTCGTGGTATAAAGTTAGTGACTATTTCCCAACTTCAGTCATTTACATAAGGCCATCCATATTGGTGTCCTCATTCTATAGTAGAAGCTGAGGCTGAAATACATCAAAAAGACTACATGACCTCTAACGTCTCTTTCAGCTCAAAATCTTTTATTCTATCATTTTATGAAAACCTGACATCTAATTCATTGTCTGATTGTCCTCTTCTTGTCCAATTTAGTTAGTTAAACCTCTGCCTACATTTTAAGATGGGCAATTCTCCCTGGTGGGCCCTTCATATTAATATCACTTTTCTTGGAAAAAGCATTTCCACAAAATTATTATTTTGTTATTATTTTTGTCATTGTTTATTATCATTATAATTATCATTAACCCATATTAGCTGAAAGACCCTGGATAGTCACTTAATCTCTTGGGTCTCAGACAATTCTCTTAAACTTATTTACTAACTTACATATCTCTTTTGAGCTGCATTGATAGATTAAATTCATGTCTATGAAATTTCAAATCCTTATTATAGCTAATAATAGCCATATATTATGTTATTGCATATACAAAATATCACTCTAATAATTCAAACTCTATGTGTTCCTGTACAGATGACAACCCCTTCATGATTTAGGAGTCAAACAGATGCTTGGGCCAAAAACATCTTTATCACCTGACAAATAGACTTGTAGGAATGAGACCCTCATTCCAGACCTCTTGCTGATATGTTGAGTCATTTCAGTCTTGTCCTCATGACCAAATTTGGGGTTTTCTTGGCAAAGATACTAGAATGGTTTGTCATTTCCTTCTCCAGCTCATTTTGCAGGTGAGGAACTGAGGCTAACCCATTTACCCAGCTAGTAAGTGCCTGAAGCCGTATTTGAACTCATGAAGATGAGTTTCCTTGGTTCCAAGTCCAGTGCTCTATCTTCTGTACCAACTAGCTCCCCCCATCTCCAAACTTAGAGAGGCCCAGCCTCAGGTGACAGTCTTTTACTAGACTCAAACTGTTTTCATTTTGGCAGGAACTACCAGATTTGACTCCTACTGGGCACAACCTTGAAAGGACAGTGTCACCTACAGGCTATAATAAGACTTTTGAGTGGAATATTAATGAGGAAAAATAATAACCGATATACATAGTGCTTTGAACTTTACAAAATATTTTCCTCACTGTGATCCCATAAGGTAAATAAGGCAAGCATTATCTCCGTTTTACAGATGAGGAAATTGAGTCAGGGATTTAATAGTGATTTGGACGAGGTCATGACTTGTAAATATCAGAACTGAGAATTTACTATGGAAAAGGTGGGCTATCTCCAGAATAAAGAAAAATTTTATAAATGAAAAAACTGAGACCCATAAAGGTAAAGTAAGTTCTCCAAGATTACAGGAATAGATAAGATATAGAGTCAGATCTAGAACCTGAGGACTAGAAGACCTTTTAAATCCCTCCTTCCACCCAGTTCTAAACATCTATAAGTCTCCAGAACCTGAGTCTTGTCCTCTTTCCACTAAGTTATGATACCTTTATCTAGGTTAATTGAAGCTAGCGTTTGTCATCTGGAGATGGCATGGAATGAACACTGTTTCTAGGATTAAGGGACATGAATTCAAATCCAATCTCTGACTCTTACTACCAATATAACCTTAGGCAAGTCAACTAATTTCTCTGAGACTTACTTTCCTCGTGCCTCTGGAGTGGCTCCACCGTTCTTAGTTCTGGAGATCCTCTCCATGTCCTCCTTCAGTTCTTATCTCTTTAGCCTAGGGTTCTCCTGAGAAGCATCCTGACTTTAGATCAGCATTTTTCTGGTCAAAATCTAATTTCCAAACAAATTCGTAGGAATTTTTGGTCTCAGGAATCAGAAAATAGTTTGGTTTACTGAACTTGGAGGAAGAAACAATGAGAAACACTCATGGATCATTGGACCTCAGACAACTGGAGAAGGAACAAAAATGTTTCTTTTCCCTTAGGGCCCCTAACTGATTTTACAAAGAGGGAAGCATTTAAGGTTTACAAAATACTTTACCTACGTTATTTCATTTGACTTTCAAGACATCTTTGTGGAGTAGTTACCATTACAACTTATTATCTCAAAGAGACTCATTCAGATAAAGTGACTTTCCCAGAGTCAGGTCACTAACAGGTGATCCCGAAAGAGAAGTCAAATCTATTTTCTCATTTCAGATTGAGAGCTCTGTCCATTGTACTGCCCTGTCTTTTTAAGATAAATGATTCCTTAGTATATTGAAAAGGAGGTATAGATATAATTGTGGGTAATCTTCCTAACTTCTGTTTTGTACAGGTTATGCCACCCAAGATGTAGCCTCTGCCACTACTGAAACGACAGACAAAGAAATGCCAGCCAGCCCAAAGTATGGTGAATACAGCGACAAACCTTTGATAACCACAACGACTTCTGAGACCTCAACAAGGATGCCAGGAGAAATAGGTTTGACTTTGCTTCATTAGTGCTGTTCTCGAGCCCTTGTTACCATCGAGATGGATTCAGTAAATGTATGGCTATGCTGAGATTGTAGGGAGTAAGGAAAGCAAAAACCGCCTCTGCTTTTTCTAAGCCTATGCTGGTAGGTCAGGAAAGGTAATTCCTATATCACCATTGAAAAAGAACTCTCCAGTTCAAAAACATTCTATGGCTCACTACTGCTTCTAGGATAAAATGCACATTCCTTAGCCTGGCCCTCCACAAATAGTGCCAATGTACCATTCCAGGATTATTTCAGATTCTCCTCTTCATGCATTCTACAATCTGAGGCCAAACGAAAAAGCAATATGATGTAATAAAGCGAGAACTAGAATGGGAGCCACAGAAAGTCTATGTTTGAGTAAGGACTCTAAACAAGTCATCTCATCTTGGAATTCAAATGGAATAACAATAGGTACATTATTTATCTCACAGGAATTTTGTGGGGAAAGGGACTTGTGAATCTTAGTGATGTGTAAATGGGTTAATATATAATAATAAATGTATAATATATATATAATAAAAACACTTATATAAATTATTATTGAAGTTAACTACTAGCTGCTCCTAACCTTATCCTGGGCTCAGTCACCTGCTTCCCTACATTTGTACTGGCCATTCTCCCATAACTCTCTTTATCTTGGCTTGTTTAAATCTTTCTTTTCCTAGAAGGCTCAGTTAGGATGCCATCAGCAAAAGCTGCTCCTGATTCCCTGCCCAGCCCTCCCAATCAACAATGTCCTTTCCTTCCTCAAATTTTCTTTGAACACTTTGTCTAGATCTTTCCTTTTCCCTTGTCTCAGTATACTTTAGATCCGATTTTTCCATGGATGTGGCCAATCCTTCTTAGGTAACTATAATTTCCCCAAGGATAGGGACTCTGCCATTTTTTTAATCTCTGTATCCTCAGCTCTAACTGCATGTTTCTGCCATGCTTAGTAGCTTTATTGAATTAAATCCCATCTTGCTCTTAGTTAATAAGATTATAACCTGTCAATATTCAATTCCATATATTCTCTTGGGTATCTGAGAGTAAATGTTGAGTCAATAAATACTGATACTTACATCTCACCTCTGCTACTTACAACTTGTATGACCTCAGGCAGGTTACTTAAACTCTCTGGGCCTCTGTTTCCTTCTCAATAAAATGATAGGATTAGTGGAGAAGGTTTAGATATACTCTAAGGTCTCTTTCAGGTGCAAATCCATGATGCTTTGCCTTGTCTCTTGGAAACTCAATGAATTTGTAAGATTTGCTGAATCCATATTCACCAAGAAATTCGACAAGGAAATACAATGATAAGAAATGTAGGGATGATTGTCCCTGTAACAGGTAGAGAGCACTTTTGATATTTAACCTTTGGCATTTAATAGATGTGTCACTTTTAGACAAACTGCTTAACTTCTAAGTACCTTAAGTGACACCTTAGGAATTATCTACAAAGTCACAGACAGAGTACAAACTGCATTAGTGTTAAAAGTTCCCCCACACTCATAAAATTACAGATGATTGAAAGGAAAAAAATATTTAAATCTAATATTAACATAGTTGCCACAGTCGGTAACACTTTATAACTTTAAATCTTAACATAGACATCTCTGTGTTTTATTTCTGGCAGGATTGAAAAATGGCATAATCCACCCTCTCTCCGGACCAGGTATGTTGAAAACGTGCATGCACAAAAATTGCATGTAACTCTCCTATTTTGCCAATAGAGGTCCCCATTTTTCTTCTTATGAGGGGTTGCTTCAAATAGCCACAAAGTTTGCAACATGGTTCTTCACCTCTTAAAAATGGTGCCTCTTTTCTGAGACATTAGAAAATATCTGTAGGTTACATGATAAACATTCTTACCTTGATTCTTTAGCAAGTTTTGTGTGTTGAAATGTTCTAAAATGTAGGAGTGGCAAAAAAAAAAAAAGTTACATAACTTCATTATATATTTAAAAGGAATTGCAACTTGGACACAATAGATTTGCAGTTTCATGTATAATCTGTTTTTCCCTATCCTACTGTTATGAAAATACTTGTTTTATGTCTTAAGCTTAGAATCAAATAAATATTTAAGAATCTAAAATTCAACTCACCAAAAAATGAGACGGCATGGTGTAGTGGATGAAGATCTAGGCTTGAATTTAGGAGGAACTCTGACACATAATCACCATGTGACCATAAACAAGTCACTTCACTCCGCTATGCCCCTCAGCAACTTTAAGGACATAGGGATAGAAGAATTGCCCATCAAGACGTAGGGAAGGAGTCCTCACATCTGTATTTCCATACAATGATGAAATCACAGGTCCAGATCCATATAAAATGAGTTATTATAAGGGAAATTTGGAGGTGGGGAGGAAAGTCTGGGTATGAGTCACAGCTATGGAAATAGCTAATGTTGATCATTAAGTCTCTCAGGCGGCTAATGTTTATTGATTTCATGTGTTTTGCATTGTGTGCTTGGGTAAACTTTTGGTGTTTATTTAATTTATTTAGAATTAATGTTAATATTTGTAATAAAAATATGTTAATATTTAATGTGTATACTCGCAGTTTTGCAAAGAAAAATTTTGCTGAAATGGACCCTGAATTTAAAAAAGAAAAAGCAAGAAAGTGAGAAATGATCAAAAGCTAATCTATTTTAGAGCAAAGTTACAGAGGAATTGATTGTTCTATTTAAATTCATATATCCATCCCTGGTGACCCCAAAATTCATAGACTTAAAATGTTACTGTTTCCCCTTGGGAATCTCTGCCTTACTCATCTCTCAAGTAATCTGAAGACCAAAGAAAATATCCTTTTGTGATGGTCTGTTTTGCATTCCTGTGCTGGGGTTGAGGACTAAGACCACTGTTAGTGCCACCTGACGTTTTGGAGAAGACTCTATGAACTTACAAAACCAGGTGGCCAGGTATAGGCAACAGAAAGTGGAGACCAGCCTAGAGTGTCTTCTTCACGCAATGGATATCAATTTTGGAAGTCTAATTATTAATTTACTTTCATCTATGGTTCAGTTCAATTGTTGGAACAATCTGCTTTCACCAGATAATTGTCAATTATTCATTTCTTTTGAGGTTATACCTCTACATGCGTTTTCATAGATTTGCCTCATGCCTCAGCGTGAGTCTCTACTAAGGTGAAATAGAAAACTAAGCCTTCATCTAAAAGATTTGTTCACACAAACCTACAATCAGGAGAATAATGCAATTTTTATTGTAAAATGCTGCCTTCTTTAGTTAGATAATTGCTCACTGAACAGACCAAGCACAGACTGCTTCTGTATCTTTTTTATTTCATTGGAAGAACCACATATCTTACTCTACCCTATATACTCTGCCATCCAGTGATGCTGGCCTCCATGCTGTTCCTCAAACACAATATTCCATCTCCCAACTGAGTATTTTCAATTCATCTCCCATGCCTGGAATACTCGCCATTATCATTTCTCAAATCTAGCTTCCCTGACTTCCTCCTCAGCTCAAGTCCCACCTTCTACAAGAAGCTTTTTCCAGTTCTCAGTCTTAGTGTCCTCCCTCTGAGATTGCCCTCCCTTTGAGATTGCCCCCACCCAGCTTAGCTTGTATATACCTTCTTGTCGCACACACACACACACACACACTCACACATCCCTTATTTGTACATGGTGCCTGTTGTCTCCTCCTTTAGACAGAGAGCTCCATAGGAGCAGGGATTGGACATTTTTTTGGTTTGTTGCTTTTTGGAGTGTTTTGCCTCTTTTGGTATTAGCACAGAGTAGGTACTTAATATATGCCAGTTGATCGACTGACTGACATTTACCTTCATGGTTTTCAGTTTTCTGGATTTCTGCAACTGGAATCATAAGAGATCTCTGTTCAAATCCCAGCCCTGTCACTTAACCCTACGACCATAAGCAAGCATCTTAACATCTCTGAATCTCACTTTTCACATCTATAAAATGGGGGTGGTAATATCTACCACATATGATCATTAATTACAACAATAATAGTAAATTACATGTGTCCAGTGCTTTAAAATTTAGAAAGGCAGCATGGAATAGTGGTTAAAGTGTTGGGCGTAGGAGCAGAAGGATCTGGTTTGAATTCTTTTTCCGTTATTTACTATCTGTATGATCCTAAGCAGGTCAATAATGGAATGAGTTTTCCACATGAAAAATCCCCCAAACTAATGGAATCAGAGATTATTTACCTATCTGAATTCAACTTTGTAAAGCAATTTACCTAAATCATTACATGCATTAAACCCATTTTCTAAATGATTGCTACATAGCTGTTTATTTCACTCCTTTACCACTAATTGATCTCTCCCTTTCTCTAAGTGGTTGCTGTGATAGCTTTTGCTGTAATAGCTGGTATCGTTGGCATCATCCTCTTCATAGTATTCTTGATTCGCCGAGTGACAAGGGTAAAACTATAACTTTTATGTTTATATAAAATGACAGTTGAAACAAAATTTACATTACATGTGTTTTTCTCCCATATTTACAAAGTTAGGTGAGCTGAAGTAGCTCATAGAGATAGGCTAGCACACTGCAAGTTGATTTGAACTTAGGAGTACCCACATTCAAAATTTTACCTGACACTTACTGGTTATGAGACCTGGAAAAGTCACTTGAACTCTTTGCCCTTCAATTTTCTCATCTGGAAAAATCAGGCAAGTAGAATTTAAGGTCTCAAAAGTCCCTTCCAGTCCTCTATTTATGATTCCATGAAGAAAAAAATACTCCTCTTCCCCTATGCACTCCTTCCCAAATTTTCTTTCTTTTCAATTATTTTGTATCCTAAATTTCAGAAACTAAATTAAGATTTTGAAAGACACTGGCAGAATCTTTAGATTTAGAGCTAAAAGGCCCTCTGAAGCATGAGTCCAACCAGATAGATAGACAGATAGATAGATGGATGATAGATAGATGGATGGATAGATAGATAGATGGATAGATGATAGATAGATAGATAGATAGATAGATGGATGATAGATTAGATAGATAGATGGATAGATGATAGATAGATGGATAGATGATAGATAGATAGACAGATAGATATATAGATGGATGGATGATAGATTAGATAGATAGATGATAGATAGATGATAGACAGATAGATAGATAGATAGATAGATAGATAGATAGATAGATGATAGATTAGATAGATAGATGATAGATAGATGGATGGATGGATGATAGATTAGATAGATAGGTGATAGATAGATAGATAGATGGATGATAGATTAGATAGATAGATAGATGATAGATTAGATAGATAGATGGATAGATGATAGATAGATAGATGGATGGATGGATAGATGATAGATTAGATAGATAGATAGACAGACAGACAGACAGATAGATAGATAGATAGATAGATAGATGGATGGATGGATGGATGGATAGATAGATAGATGATAGATAGATAGATAGATAGATAGATAGATAGATAGATAGATAGATAGGAAATATGAGACTTACACAGAAAAAAATGACTTATTCAAGGTCACACAAGCAAGGATAGTACTCAAATCTAGGTCTTCAAAATGCTAATCCAGTGCTTGCTTTAATGTCTAGGCCAGAGCTTCACTTTCAAGGAATCTGTCAACTTTGCTAGCTCAGAATCCTTTCATAATGTGTCAAATTAATAGAACAGTTTAATAGCAATTATTCCCCATTGTAGAGAGCTTTGAGATCTTAAAAAGCACTTTCTTCATAACAACACTGTGCAATTATTACTTTCCCCCTGAATATGGGCACCTTAAAGATGAACCTAGGCAGTATTCAGTGGTCTTTCATACAAATTTGTTATCTCCCACATGCGATCCTAAACACCCAATTCAGTAGATATTTATTGTGCTGGATACTAAGAGAATTTTTCCAGTCTCACAATTCCCAGTAATGGACTAGGTCAACAGAATTGAGGGCAGAATTTCTATGTATTTGGAAGTTCTCTTATTTAAAAAAATAATCATAATAAGTTACCGCTCACCCTGAGAGGTAATTCTTGAACTTCCCTTTCCATTTTAGAAAAAGGAAAAGCTGTCAGTTCATTGGAAGTGGGTGTGAACTGAGGGGGAGAAGAGGGGCAACATTTCATCTATTTCAATACCAAATGCCCCTTGAATATCCAAATGCCAACAAAAATTATATGGTGCCAATGCTCTAGCAAAGGCCAGTCAGCAATCATCACCACAAGGGACATTTGTGGAGTAGGGAAGAACTTCATGAATAGAAGTCTACAAATTTAATGACATCTGATCAAGGGGAGGAAAAATTGATACCCCAAGCCTCTTTTCACTTTTTTTCCATTTTCTTCCCTGGGATTTCCAAAGAGTCACAGCACTAATATTTTTCTGTTTTTATTTACAGAAAAAAGTCATTCAACCTGAAAAACAAAGACATGAGCACCCCTTAATGTCCTTTTGAGATAGAAAGAGCAGGTTGATCATAGTGCCCCTTTATCTTCCTCATGCTCTTCTGAAAGGGAAACAAATAAGTGTGTGGCTTGACTGCTGGTTTATTTTTGATGGCCAGGAATATCCTTTTTAAGCTCCAAAGCATCTGATCTTGATGGCAAACATAAAAAGAGAGATATTGCCTATAGAAAATATCCTTCATCTCCATCTCTGCCCTATGCTTTTAAGATTGGTTGAATTTGGGGATAGTGAGATCTAGGACTTGAAAAAGCACCACCACAAAAAGCAAAGTTGGAGATGCATTCAGTCAAAGCATTCTATCTTTGACTAGGTTGACTGCACAATCAGATCTGCACAATTTGTGGTGGTGCTGGCTGGGATTTCAATAGCATCCTCTCCCTCTTGCCATTTCCTCTTCCTTCTGTGGCTCTTCCACAAGATCATCCACTCCATCTGGGGCCATCTCCAGTGGTCCTGATCTATATCTTGCCACTGGACCCAGATGGCTCTGAAGGAAAAAATAAGACTGGTAATGTTTTCACAACCCTGCCTCACTTAAATCCAATTCACTTGCATGTCATGGCCTCAATGCAAGGCATCACCTCTATGATGTCATGGTCCTCTTTCAAGAAGGAAGAACAGACAACAAAAAAACCATCACAACACTTTGTATTACACATTACAAATTTAAGAAAACATTCATATCTGCCTCTAAGAAGTACACATGCCCCTTCTCTCCCCAGATCCACATTGCTGTGAAAATCAGACCCAAAGAGTGGGAGCAAAAAGAAGGGGATGTGTGTCCCAAGCTGCTAATTGCATTATTTTCATTAATCTCACAGCTAGATTTTTATTGGTTGCTACTGTTGGTCAGTCATTTTTCCTATTCTTCATGGCCCCATTTGGGATTTTCTTGGTAGAGATACTGGAGTAGTTCGCCATTTCCTTCTCCAGCTCTTTTTACAGATGAGGAAATTGAGGCAAGTGGGGTTAAGTGACTTGTCCAGGGTCACACAGCTAGTAAGTGTCTGAGGCTAGATTTGAACTCAGGAAGATGAGTCTTCCTGTCTCCAGGCCTGTCACTATGTCACCTAGATGGCTTTTTCATTCTTACTAGGCTTTTGCAGATTCATCTTGGTTTTGTGCCCTGGAGATAATCTTAATGGACACATCAGGCATATGGATTCCATTCTAGATCTAAATAACTAATGCTCCCTTAGTCTTAGTTTTCCCATCAATTAATCAAGTACCAGGCACCAGTTCAAAGCAATTTATAGTTTACTAAAACATTAATGAAAATGAAGTCTTTTGGAGGACACATCCATAAAGCAGTGCTGACCGATCACATCAAAAAATTAGGAATCCAATGTTTGGGAACTGTTCTATAGGGTCAGAGGTAGCCTGGGGATTTGTTGTTCTTTTGACAATTACACCAGCCTCTTTCCAAACAAACATGTCTCATCCTATTGTTTTTATCTCCTCTCTCCAACTGTGCGACAGAAAAGCAGCGAATAAAAACATCCCCCCAAGACAACTTGAAAAGATCGAAAAGAAGACTGTGTGAATGATTCCGTGGAAAAGTGGGAAACATTGCTTTGTTATGATAATGAAGACATCTCCCTGAATTGGAGACAATATCTGGAGACACAAATCTTCCAAAGGTTCCTATTCTAGGAACTCAGTGATGGATAGATAAATGGTCCTGTTGAGCCAACTTTTTTGATAATGTGAAAAGTTCAGCTTTATTCATATTCCTGCTTCAGCTTTGTGCTTGCTTAATTGTAGGAGTTAATAGTTTAGGAACTGACCTGTGATCTCCCATCCCTGCTCCCTTGAAGGGGTCTTCTTTGGATCTGATGACCCCTTTAGAGCACATTTCACAGAATAAGGAACAGGTAGGTCTCTAGGAAATGCCAGTCCTGGGATTTGTTTAAACCTTCAATTGCCCTATTTCTATTAATCTTTTCACCTAAGAAAACAAAGGTGTTAGCATGGCTATACATGGAAATGCTTAACAAGCCAATGTAAATTCCGCTCACAAAGATAGTCAGCCCAGAATATGCGGCATCATGGTACATGTATCCACCATCCGACTGTAGCAGAAGGGAGAGGTTATGTGGTATGAAAGGAAAGAAAAATGACTTAGGAGTCAGAGGACCTCAGTTCTCATCTCACTTCTGTTATTTAAATCTGATTGATCTTGGACAAGCTATTTAAAACACATGGACCTGTTTCTCATTTATGAAATTCAAATTATTTTATGTAACAATTTTTAACCCAGACTGATAATTTCACTTGGTGGAGGAAAGTTCCACTGAAAACCTTGTCATCCTAGTTCAGCTGTGCTCTGGAATTTAGTCCTCGAGAAGTACCTAGGACTTGGCCTGGCCAAGGTTGCCCTGCCAGTATATGTTTACAGTGGAACATGACTCTGAAGAAAGAGTTCTATCCACTACCCCAAGCTGCCTCACTGCATCTATTAAGTATCAGTTACGTGCAAGGTTCTATGCTACGGATACACAGACAAAATCAAAACCAGCCCCTCTCCACCCTTCAAGGAGCTTATGCTCTAGTAAGGAATGGGGAACAGTGAGCTGATCTAAATGGTCTAAGACCTCTCCTCATTCTAAATCTTCTGAAATCTATCTGAAGCAATTATAAATGAGTGATCATTGTAAAGAAATTGTGCTTTGGAAATGACTTGTGCACATCGAACCAGGTATGAACTTTCCAGGACACTAATATTCTGTAGTATAAAATCATTTCTATAAATGGTGCTACAGAATCCCCAAAGGAAAGAGTAAGTTGTCTTGACCAGCACTAAAACATTTACTCCCTATGCCTGCATAAGGAATATCAGACTTATCCAGGTTCCAGTGAGATGTGCCAGGCAAAAAACTCTAAGAACTATTATATGTCACTCTGTGACCCTGGGTGAGCCATTTTCCTTGTTTTCCTGTTCAGTCTTCTCAATCACATCCAACTCTTTGTGACCCCATTTGGGTTTTTCTTGGCAAACTAGTTTGTCATTTCCTTCCCTAGCTCATTTTACAGATGAGAAAACGGAGACAAACAGGGTTAAGTGACTTGTCCAGGGTCACATAGTTAGTAACTGTCTGAGGCCAGATTTGAACTCAGGAAGATGAGTCTTCTTGCCTCCAGGCCAGGCATTTTGTTCACTGTGGCGCCACTTAGTTCCCCCCATTTTCCCTGCAGGAGCCTCAATTTGTCCCTGTCTAAATAAAAAAGAGATTGGTTGAGAAGATCTTGTAGGGACAGAAGTTGTACAGATAGAAGAAATTTTAGCAATTATCTAGTCCATCTCTCTCATTTTACAGATAAAGAAATTGAGACTCAGTACCCTGCTTATAGAGGTCAACTGATAAATGTTTGTTGAATGAATTGATGCATGGCTTAGCCAAGGTCATAAGTAAGAGAGCAGGAATTAGAATCAAGGTCTTTTGGCCCCCATTCCATTGCTTCGATGACTGGGAAACTGAAACAGTTACATAGTGATGTTGGAAAAAGCACAAGAGGAAAGAGTGGTCGCTTTTTGCTCTCTGCATCCTGTTGTTAGCAACTTTCTAAAAACTTGATATTCCCATTCTTATTTGAAAATCAAATGAGAAATCTCATGTACAAATTAGAGGATGTAAAGGTGAATTTAAAATCTCTGCCTTCTCCTTGTTGGTCATTAACAAGGGTTTTTTTTTTCTTTTTGTATTCACTTTTTAAAATAAAACATAACAGAAAAGAAGTTCATTTCTGTAAGAATATACTACAAAAATGTACCTATATTGTGAGATTCAATTAGCCCCATGAATAGTCCAATACTCCCATTCATTTTCATTTAACTTTTGGGCATTAAAAAAGGAACAAGTGTTTTTAAATGGCACCCCTAAATGAGTAAATACCAGATAAGTTACTTCAGCTCTTGAAGGTTCACAAAGTGCTCCCCACACATTTGGACCTCACAACAATGCTGCAGATCCTGTGATCTCCTTCTTATATAAGGAAATGAAGGGACAGCGAGGTAAAGTGATTCTCCTAGTCACACAGCTAGCAAGCTCCTGAGGCAGCATTTCAATGTAGCTCCTCTGACTCCAGGTCCAGCCTTCTTTACACTTACACCATGCTGGACAAATCCAAGACAATTTTTGAAAAGAGAGACATCACATTAGTTAGGAGACAAAAGAGGAAGAGGAAGGGTACCTGATCTGGGCCTTGAAAGAAAAAAAGGATTTCAAGAGTAAGAGATATGTTTTTAGGCATGGAAGGGTGGTGGCCTCCAAAAACCAAATCAAGAGAGCACAAGGAGACTGGGGATTCTCCCAATTTCTATTTCCTCACTTTCTCATATTTAAGGACTCAGCCTTTTATGTATGTAGGGCTTGTCATTATTTATACATAAATCTATGGCAATTATTGTTTCTATATCATCTAAGTATGAATTTTATCTCATAAATACTAAACTAGCCTCACGCTACTCAGCACACACTAATCTTAATAAATAAGTACCTTATTGTTAGATATGTTCTGGCATGTTTCATATGTTATGCATAGTTATTTTTAAGATAATAAAGCCTTTTTTAATAACAGATCCAAAGCTGGAAAATTATGTTCTCTTTTATCATAACCATGGTACAGGTCCCTCCGTCCATCTCTCTCATCTATCCCTCACTCAGATTCAATTTTGCCACAATGACCTGTTCCTTAACTCCCAATGAGCATCTATGTCTGACCAAAGAAAGGAGGAGGAGACTCTACAGTTATGTATAGACAATTTAAAATTTTTCAACAATTCAGTATTGCTTTCTGATCATGAGTGTGGATGGTAATGTAAATAAGCAGAGACTTGATATAAGGAAAGCCTGGAAGGAACCTGAAATTTTGTAAACTAGGTAGTCTGTTCCTCTAAGCAAAAGAGGTCTATGCCTTGCACTTTTGCAACAATGAAAATAAGAATATTTACCTCCCATAGTAACTCATTCCTAAATCTGTCCTCAATCTAAACTTGTAGTTATAATATACTATATCCATGCTCTAGTTCAGGGGTTGTTAGCCTTTTTTTTTTTGTCCCATAGACCCATTTGGAAGACTAGTGAAGCCTATATACCCTTTCTCAGAATAACGTTTTTAAATGCATAAAATTAAATGCATTTAGATTTTATGCAAATACAAATGCAAAAATTAAATGCTGAGGAAATGGAGAATGGAAGAAGATTGTATCATGGGATGAGTTCACAAAAGAAATGAATTCTGTTGAAATACAGTTATCAAAGAAGCTCACTGACCCCAGACTAAGAATTCTTGATTCATACCATGACAATGCAGCTATAGAAAATGGGGGTGTGGGTGGCAGGGAGGAAGGGTAGCAAGAGAAGGTTCAGGGGTGGACCAGACCCCGCTACATGACATGAGGGGTGGGGCACTGCCATGATGCCGCATCTGCCCTCCCAAAGGTGCTCCCTCATTTGCCTGAGTCATTCTTACTTCATAATTATCCTGAAGTCATTTCTAACACCCTGACACCCTAGTTGGCCAATACAAAGCTGGGACCAGGGTCTCAAAAATGTACCTCCCTTGTGTTGGGAGAGGAACACTAGAAGAAGGGTTCTTCTTTATAAGAACCATTTACACCTGACTGAGGTAATGTTTACTGATAACTCAACTAGTCAATCACATCAGTAGAGAGAGGGTATGGTTTCTCCCCCTACATTAAATTATGGTTTGCCTGTGCATTTCTGTGTGCACCCTAGCCAATTCTGGAGACCCATTGACAAATAATCTTGAATATAGTCCTGGAAGGAAGACTGGAAAAATATGGGTAATAGGAATGGAACCTAATAAGTCCCCAGGATAGCACCATTGTTAGAGGTCAGATCCAAGAGAGTGAGGAGACATGATCATATCCTGAAGGATCAAGGCTTCACCTCTGACTACCCTGGACAGATTTATGTCAAAGGCATCAGTGAACAAGAAGGAAAAGTCAAAATACATTTTCTTCTGTGCAGAATGTGACCAATCCATTCCTTTCTTGAGAGAAAGAACCCCTTTAGCAGCTGTTGTGCTAGGACTGGTACCATCTCTAAAGTGATGAAAGCAGAGATCAATACTCAGTGAGAACAAGCTGGCATTATAAATAGACATTTTAACCCACGACTGTCAGGGCAACTGAACCAGCAGTCCAAGTAGAAGGCTCAGACAAATTAGATACGCCATAATACGCATTTTCATTGTGTTTCTTTGTTTGCATTTCAAATATATGTATATATGTTTGTGTGTATAAATTGGAAAATATAGATAGATATAACTATGTGCAGATATAGATATAGAGGGTGTCCCAAAAGTCTTAGTATATATTAGTATAGCATAAGAGATTAAAATGTGTATACAAATACTAACAAAAGGTATATCTTACATTTATTTTCTAAAAATTAATCCTCGGTGAATGATTGATCCTATAAATGCCCTTCCATATCTTATCTTCTCCTCCCACATCTCTGCTCCTTTTGCTCTTTCCTTAGGCTCCACCATCTTCCTTCCCTAGTCACCTCTCTAAAACACTTCTGCTTGCTCTCATCTTTCTAAGTGTGTATGAGGAAAGAGTCCGGAGAGAAAGAGAGTAGGAAGAGAGCAGGGCCAAAGGGACAAATGGAGGGTTGAAGGGGTAGGTGGTAACAGTCATTGGGTCATGAACTCTCTGGGTCCATACATCTTCACTCCTACCATTTTCTACCCAACTTCTGAACCAGGTGTCCAGAAACCTTGTGCAGGATGAAGTAAGGAGCTCAGCTCTAAAATCCCTGGGATCATTCCTGTTCCCCCTGGTCATCCTTTGCCCTGCTGACCCACTCATATTCACTCCTTCCCCTTTCCGTCTCTAGTTCTGACAATTGTGATCAAATGAATATTATCATTGCTTGTAGAAAGAACAACTGCCTTCTCTGTGATTTTCAAAACCAGAGAGTCCTCCCTTAGAGTCTTTATCTCTCCTTGTTAAAACAGAAGCTAAACTCATTAAGGGAAGAAAGATCTCACTTTTGTAGTTATATCCTAAGGCTTAGTACAATGTTTGGTACATGGTAAATGCTTAATAAATGCTTTTTCATTCATTTTTTAAAATCATCCCCCTAAAAGATCAAAAACAGAGGGACAGACCCCATATATTAACAACTAAATTATGTAATATGATATTTTTTTCTGAAAAATACTTCTAGATACAAGTGGCATAAAATAGCTAGTTATCTCCATGTTGCACATGGTTCAATATTTCAAACACATCATCCAATTGAAATAAAGCCAGTTTCCATTCTGGGCCTTCAATCAAAATTCTCACTTCTTTACATAGCTGTCTCAAATGTTATATAAGTTGTTCTTGATCTATTTTCAATTTCATAAATTATTTTCTCCTTCTGTACTCTGAATTTCCTCTCAACCACTCCGCCACTCACTATCTTTTCTACCATTTCCCCTAGGGGAAAGCCACTCACAAGAACTAAGGTTTAACTACAAATGTCTATTTTATCCTATAGGGTTCCTTCTTTCTATATCTTACATCATCTACAGCATAATATTTAGTCCCTAGAGTTAACTGAAAGTTCTGTAGTGACTAGTAACAGATGGAAATAAATGAAATAAGATGAAACAAAACCATTCTCTCACAATTGACTAGGGTATTTCCTCAAAAATATAATGAGGTCTATTCAGTATTCATGGACCTGGAGGCATCATTCACTCACGATGACTTCTTGAAAAATAGTGTGATACCACAGAGTGGAGACAGGAGACCTTGGTTAGAATTTTAGATTTACCCATTAACTATCTTTAATCACTGGCAAGTTATTAAATCTGTCTTGTGCCTTAGCATTCCCTTCTTTAAAATGGGAGAGTTAGATTAATAATCTCTGACATCCCTTCTACCTTCTATGATTATTATAATTCCAAAATTTATGACCCTGATTTCTGATTTCTCTATAATCCATAAGGTATCAGAGTCTATGCTCATCTGTGATCTAGTCTCCTTTAGTAAGGAGTACACCAGCAGCTAGTTGCCACAATGGATAGAGCACTGGGCTTGGGACCAGAAAGACTCATCTTCCTGAGTTCAAATCCTGCCCCAGATACTTACTAGCTGTGTGAACTTGGGGAAGTCATTTAACCTTGTTTACCTCAGTTTCCTCATCTGCAGAATGAAATGGAAAAGAAATGGCAAACCACTCCAGTATCTTTGCCAAGAAAATCCCAAATGAAGTCACAGAGAGTTGGAAATAACTGAGAAATGACAGAACAGCACTCAAGTCCATCAAGGCAGTGTAGTATAGGCAGTGTAGTATAATGAAAAAAGCACCAGAACCAGAGACAGAAGAAGTGAGTATAAATCTCAACCCTGCTATTTATTTCATCTAACTGGACTTCAGTTTAACCTGTCAATTTCAATTTAACCATCTGTAAAATAATAATGATAGCTAACATTTATATAGCATTTACCATGTGGCTTTTTCTTTTTTTTCTGTATAAAAAATTAGGTCAAAATTTGGTTGCCCAGAGAAGTTCATCTATATTGTACATCAATTTCATGATGGCATGTTTCCCTGGGTTCTGGATAATGGACAAAGCTCTCTTGCCTTCCCAGTCACCAGTGGAATGAAACAGAGCTGTGTGCTTGCTCCCACGCTTTTTAGCAGGATGTTTTCAGCCATGTTGACAAATACTTTCAATGAAGATGAACACAGAGTCAAGGTCAACCACCATGCTGATGGCAAGTTCCTCAGTTTGAAAAAGCTACAAGCCAAGACCAAAGTGGAGGGAGTGTTGGTACATGGTTTTCTGTTTGCAGATGATTGTGTACTCAATGTAGCCTCTGAAGCTGAGATGCAACAAAGTATCATTCTCTGCTGCTTGTGGTAATTTTGGCCTAATAATTAACACCAAGAAAGCACAGGTGCTCCATCAGCCACCACCACACCATCCATACGTGGAACCATCAATTACAACAAATGGAGAAGTTTTGAATGCTGTGGATAAGTTCCCTGACCTTGGTAGTGTACTTTCTAGAGATGTTCACATTGACAATGAGATTGATGCACACATTGGCAGAGCTAGCTCACTGTTTGGGAGGCTCCAAAGAACTGTGCTTGCCCATGTTACACTGTTACATACTTCTCATATATAAAAACCACTGTTTGGTTCTGAACACAAAGCATGCACACTTAAATGCTGCCATAACACAAAAAAAGGATCATGGATAGAAAAAGTTTAAGAAGCCTTGATTTAAACATGTTATCATTATTAACTTGACAACCTCAGATTGTTGCATAACCTAAGAAGGTAGTTTTATCATTGCTGACAAAGTGCTATGAAAAGTTTGATCTCTGATGAGAGAGAAAGAATGTGTTAAGGTGATGATTTTATGAGAGAGAAAGTTCCCTGTAGAATTCTGCCTCTGTTTTCTATACCAAATACAATGAGCCCTTACACAGAAATCAAAATGCATCGCACAGTGTGCATTTATAGGGAAGAAGCATTTTCTTCAATAGAATAAGCTTTTTCTCCTGGCTTGCTTATGGAACTGTGAGAAACAAATTCTCATTCATTTGGTAAGCAGGTCCCTCAATTAATAAAATAATCTAAGAAGCTCGAACTTTTAATTGACACTTAAATGAATTATAGGCATGTCAGTGCACAAGCTATATGAATTAACTAGAGTTGTATTACTCACAATCCAAGACCTTCATTAGCTGTACTTCCTATCAAATTTCAGTCTCTGTATACAGGGTGGAGTTGGAAAATGACATGTTAATGTAATAACATATTGGACCACATTGAAAGAGCAGGCTTAGAAGTCAGGAAGACAAGTCAAGCCCTATCCTTGTCACATTCCGTGTGACCCTAAACAAATCATTTAACCTCTTAATGCTCTAACCAACTCTTTGAGACAATTAAGTTGCAGAGAAGGTAGAAAGAGTTTCCCTACTAGAAGCTCCCCACACTAATGAAATCACAGGTCCAGTCTCTGTCTCTATCTGCATCCCTACTAAGAGGCATCTAGGGTCAGGATAACAGTTTCCTGCCTCCAGGTCTGGCATTTTATCCACTGCATCACTTAGTTGCCCCTCCACACTAGAATTTCCCTATAAATAGGTATATCTAAATTTCAAAAGTGAATGAGATGATTTTTCACGTATTGTCTTTGATCAACTATCAATATGCCTCAACACTTGGGTGCATCCAACATTTCATCAATGAGAGTACTTTCTCCATCAATACAGATCTTATCTCATCCTCACTGTCTCATCCTGGGAGGTTCTTGCCCACGTCCTTCTGTGTGGTAGAAGACATTTTCTTTCAGGTAATGGTTGAAATAGATAGGCCCTAAGATCCCTTTCAGCTTGAAGATTCTGAAATTGAATTGACTGCCCACTATTTAAAAGAAAGGAGCTTCAGAAACCTCATACACCAACCTGTCCTTGTCCCAGAATGCTGATTCTACCACCTAGAAGAGGCATCTGTTGGGGTGCAATTTCTTCTCCTGTATCAAAGGCTTTTTTCTAATTTTGAAGCCTTTCCAGCTTAGAACAACCTACCTTAGCTTAAGGGTCCCCTCCACACTGCAACGAGGAGCTTTGTAGAAGACCTGTAGACATGTCAAAGATATTAACTATATTCATCATCTCTGAGAGAGCAATTAGACTATTTATTGAGTTAGTAACACATATTCACTCAAACATGCTCACAAATACTTCACCATTGGTCACTAATTACCTTCATACAGATGTTGATTGCATCCTCCCAAGTATTCTCTTTCCCATTGTGGAGACAATCTATGACAATCAGATATTTCATGAGTCAGGGTTCAAAGATTCAGAGTTTCAAACCCACATCCTCTGACTCCAAATGTGATGTTCTTTCTTCTTTATTCAGTGCCTACCATGGCAACATATACAATGGTTAGGCATTGAGTAGGTGTTTGGAGTGATAACAACACTTCATCTTTTTCTCAATTTTAAATATAATCTTAAGGGAAATACTAGCAACTCGTAGCTGATGGAAAGAATCCAGGTTCTGAAGAGTTCATATCTCACTTTCAGTGCTTGCTCCCTGTATGAATTTGGACAAGTCATTCAAATTCCCTGAACATCACTTTTCTCATCTATAAATATTCATATATAAAATGAGACAACAGGCTAGGGGATAGAGCACTGGTCCTGGAGTCAGGAAGACATCTTCATGAGTTCAAATCTGGCCTCAGATACTTATTGGTTGTGTGACCCTGGGCAAGTCACTTAACCCTGTTTGCCTCCATTTCCTCATCTGTAAAATGAGCTCAAGAGGGAAATGGCAAAACCATTCCAGTCAGTATCTTCGCCAAGAAAATCCCCAAAGGGGCCAGGAAGAGTCAGACATGACTGAAAAACAACCAAACCACAGCAACATGCAATGAGAGAGTTTAACAAGATGACCTGCAAGGTCCCTTCAAGTTCTAAATATATGATCCTGAACCCAGAAGTAAACTGAGTCACTAAACACACACTCAAGAAGTAGAAGAAGAAATATCACAGAAGTTTTACGACCACAAAAAGTATACCACTCATGTGTTAAGGCAAATGATAATGGTCAATACCAATAACAAATTGCTCATATTTATATAGTGCTTCAAGATTTGCAAAAACACTTCACAAACTAATGTTTGATAAAAAAAATAGGAAGCCCAACTGTTTCCCACAAAATATCAAGACCCTGGTCAAGGCTTCTAGTATTTCATCTAGATCCCCTACAAACATCCATGGGAGGACAGATACAAGAATCACCCAGATAGGGTAGACATGGATAGACTGGTATCCACACCAAAGGAGGGAAAACCCACCTTGGCGAGATCAAAAATCCATTGGAATCAAAGTTGCCTAGCCCAGAAATTCGAAGTTATTCTTGATAATTATCTAGAAAGGAATTATCACTAATGCCTTCTCATTACAGATTTTTCTTATTTCACGATCAGATGGGTCATTGAGCCTACCTTTCTTATGCTGAGGAAGAGTCTTCTTTTTCTGAAAGAAAAAAATGCATTTACCTGTGACAACTTGGCTTTCTGTCTCTGTCATGATGGAGGATTTCACTGAAGCTCTGGGAGAAATACATTTGATTAAAGTACATAAATATTGATGTAAATCTCTTAAAAATTGAAGTTAACTATATGACAAATGGGGACATCAAAATGTTTGTTCATCCCTTCTTTAAGGAAAGAAAAGGAACTGGGGATCCATAATTTATTTTATTCCAGACTATCTTTTTGGAAAACATTCAGCCCTGCCCCCTGCAAAAAAACTGTTTAGTCCAGCAAACAAGAGGATTGGCTTTTTTGTCTAGTTATTATATGTCATTGCCATGATAGATAGTGCTGATTAAAAAATGGAATGTGCAGATCAGAAAAGCCAGACAAAAGCTAGGAGGTAGAGCAATGGAAGGAAGGAGAGTTGGAAATGAAGTGCTTTGCCTCAGATTTATTAGAACCCACCTTAGCTTCTTGGTTTGAGCAAGTTTGTAACCTGGAATTCCTAAACAAAGTCTACAAACATGGCAGAATTAAAATAAAATTCACTGTGGGCATGTGAAAATGCATAAATCAAGGATACTTTTAATGTAAAACATTCATACTATTTTCACTTTTTTGGGGTTTTTTCATGGTTTTTCCCTTTTGTTCTGATTTTTCTTCCATAACATGACTCGTGGAAATATGATGAATATGATTGTACATGTATGTCCTATATTAGATTGCTTGCTATCTTGGGAATGGGGGAGGGGAGGGAGAGAGAGAGAAAAATTTGGAAGTCAAAATCTTATAAAAGTGATTACTGAAAACTATCTTACATGTAATTAGAAAAAAATGAAATACTATTAAGTGGGAAATTTTTTTAAAAATATAGAAACAGAAAAAAATAATCCACTTCAAGCAGACTATATTTTGTTACCATTAACACTTTGATCCCAGTGCATATTTGTGACAACTTTCAACACAGTGCCTGGCACATAGAAAGTACTTAATAATGTTTATTGACTGAATAGGCAGATATATATTGACAATAGTATTAGGTAATATCATCCCATTATCCTGAATGGGGGAAAACTGAGCTGAAATAGGACAGAGAAGTATAAGACAGAGAACTATATTTACTATTGTCTTTTAATGCCTGATTCCAAGCACATAGTTGGTATGTTGCTGCTGTTCAGTCCTTTCAGTTGTGTCCAACTTTTTGTGTCCCTATATCTTGGCAAAGATCCTGGAGTGGTTGGCCATTTCCTTCTCTAGCTCACTTTATAGATGAGGACACTGAAGCAAATGGGGTTAAGTGACTTACCCAGGTTCAAATTGAATTTGAATTTGAATACAGGTCTTCCTGACTCCAAGCTCAGCACTCTATCCATTATTCCCCGAGTTGGTGTATAGTATGCCCTTAATAAAGGCTTGTCGAAAGATTGAATGACCTTGCTAAAAATTACTCAGTCTCTCTGAGTCTGGGTTTCTTCATTAATAAAATGAGGACAATAGCACCAACATTATCTGTTTCACTGTCTACCCCACATAGTTGGATGAATCAAACAAGATAGTGCAGAGAAAATTTCAATCACAATACTTACTAAATGTAAGATCCTAGCATCACCCTCATGTCACATATATTACACCATTTCTTATCTCTGTTTCCCCTAGCACCAGCCCATCAGCATATCTAGGCAGCAGCTGCAACTAGAATTCAATATCCAGATAGTCTTGGCAAGCTGAGAACTCCCTCCTCACCCCTAGACAACCATCAGGTGACCATTAGAATTTAAAGAGAGTTCTAGAGCAATCCCTTAATTGGATAGAGGAAAAAACAGCGAGAGACCCCTTCACCAGATGCCCACAGCCACAAATGGAAGGACAGACTCCTGTCTTACTGAGGCAAGTAGTGATTGAAAGATATATAGTGGGGAAGAGGAAAATCGGATCCCTATTTAACAAGCAACTGGCATCCTTTACTGAGAACTGGAACTCAGAGATCTGTCGTCCATGTTGAACTGAGGCAATGAGCTCCTTGTCTGAAAAGATACAATATCCATCCCTGGGCCATCTTAAGTTTTTCTTATTGCTTTATTTTTTGACCAGTGTTGCTAAGCCAGAGACAAGTCCTTGCCTGTTTCTAGACAGCACCACTATTCATGGGGACACTGTGCCTTGATGAACAGGCAATAATTTAGTCTTATAGATGGCATTAAGTTGCTTTCCTGAGATTAGCACATGACAGCCCGTATCTTATTAAAACAAGGTCATTTCAATCTCCCATCAAGTATCAGAATTTGTTGTATCTCAGAACCTCCAGAGAAAAAAGAAAACAAGCAACAGTGCGGGGTGGCATGATTCCTTTTGTAGTCAAGGCAAAGGAAGACAGATATCATTTCAGATTTCTGAGAATATGAATCTTTTGATTGTATATCAATAGTATTGATATACAATAGTGAAATAGTACAGATCTTCTTGGTGCCATTAGCATACTTGTAAACTAGGGTACACAAAAGTGTAAAAGGAGGCTGAAACCTCCCCGGAAGACCGAGTTATCTCTATCTCATGAAACACATGCTTCCAGGGAGTAACCAGAGATGGCTGCGAATCAGCAAAAATAACTAAAGAAATGCTTGTCACAACTTACAACTATATACCACTTCTGGGAGAATAGAAACGGAATTCAGGAAATGGAATTAAACAGGGAAAATTGAATAAAGTAGCAACTGTCTTCCAAATTGACACTGTCCTTCACTGGGTGAAAGAAAAAGATAATTTTATCTCAAGTTCACAACTAAATGTTGCCAAAGTCCAAATCATCCTGAGAACCTTAGAAAAAAATGTCAACCTGCCAGAAATAGGCTGAGTTTATGCTTTTGTTGACAAATCCAATTTCTTTCTACCAAGACATTCTTTTCTAAGTATAGAGTACTGAATTTTGAGTCAGAAAGATGCAAGTTCAAATACAACTTCAGTTACTTCCTAGCTGTGTAATTTTGGGCAATTCATTCAATCTCTCTAGACCTCAGTTTCTTCATCTGTAAAATGAGGAAGTTTGACTCAATTGCCTCTAAGTTCCCTTACTTAATCTATGACCCTAAAGTTTAATTTAGAAACCCTGCAGGTACAAACTTGGCCTATTGTTAGGAGTTTACCTGTATTACTAATTCTGGTCTGCAATAGTCAACCAGATTCTCCCCTTTGGATGACAGACAGAGTTGCAAAAGACTTTGGAGGTCTAATAGTCACTTTATGAAAGGAGAAAACTGAAGATTAGAGGGCTCAAGTAACTTGTTCTGGCTCTGTTTCTGACTCTACAGACTCCATCATTGTGACCAAGCTGCCTTTTCATCCTGGAATTTCACTAATGTCTGGGGCCTTCTCATATTAGAATATCCATCCCTCCACCATGGTGACTCCTTTCTTCCATGGGTGAATTCCTTCTTGGGCCTCCATTTTGAGGACAGGTCCAAGTTGGTCATGTTTCATTCCCTTCCTGGCTAGGCTTTGAGCATCATCACCATGCCCCCAAGTCAGCACCTTGCCCCACTCCCAGCTTTTTAATCTCATTTTTATGGATTGTCTTCCCCCAAGAGAATGTAAGCTTGTTTTTATATCCTTGGCATTAGCATGGTGCCTAATAATAGGAAACACCTAGCAAATATTTATTGCCTAACTACCTTGTCCAAGATCATATAGGTACTGTAGGAAGCAACAGAGTCAGAAACCAAACTCACATCCTCTGACTTCACACCATAGCCTCTGAGAAAGCAAAGGATATATCCTCCTTCTGTAGGAGGAAGGAAGAAAATGCTTTCTCATCTTTCTTCCTGGGTTCACCATAGTGCAGCAAGGACACACTTTTCCAATACCTTCAGGGCTCACTGTGTACAGCCTAGAGCAAGGCTCTCACAACAGTCTGTAAGACGGTGAAGGAAGAACCCTAATGAAGCTGACTGAGGCTCTGCCGCCCATATTTGCCATTATTCTAGTATTGGCAATGGGAAAGTGAGCACTTTCAACTCCTTATACGCAGAGTTTCTGTTGCAAAACCTTAACAAATTCCCTTGGGTGAGGGTCAAGGAGTGGGAGATTTTTTTTGAAGAATGAGATATAAATTATCCCATTCCCCTTCTAGTAAGTCAGGTTTGTGACCTAAAAGTCATCCTTGTGACCCATTTGTGGTTTTCTGGGGAAAGATACTAGAGTGGTTTGCCATTTCCTTCTCCAACTCATTTTTACAGATGAGGAAATTGAGGCAAATAGGGTTAAGTGACTTGTCCAGGGCCACACAGCTAGTAAGAGTTTAAAGACAGATTTGAACTTCGGAAGATAAGTCTTCCTGACTCCAGGCCTGGCATTCTATCCACTCTGCTAAAGACTTGGATTCAAATCTGACCTCAGAGACTTATAAGCTTATAGGACACATATCACCCTGGGAAAGACACTTAACCTCTGTCTGTCTCACTTAACTCATCAGTGGAATGGGAATAATGATAGCACCTACTTCCCTGGATGGTTGTGAGGATAAAATGAGATAATATACGTAAAGTGTTTTGTAAATCTTAAAGTACTCTATAAATGTTGTCATAATCTGTTTCCTTGTAGATATTGCACTTCACATTAATGCTGTTTAAAATCACGTTAACATTTCTGGCTGCCATATCTTCATCTGAGTGCTCTCTATACCAACAAAATCATAGGTTCAGTCCCTATCCCCATCCCTAGAATATCTCATTTACTACTGTCTTGAGTTTACAGTCCATTAAATCTCCCCCCATTCTTCTCTGGCAATGTCTTCTCTTTCCTATATTTATACAGTTTGTTTTTTATCTCAAGTATAGAACTGCACATTTATCCCTATTAAAAGGTCACATTGTATTTGACCCTGTCAAGATCTTTGAGGTTCTCAATAAACTTATTCTCCCATATTGAAGATGGTAAGAGAGTGTTCAGAATTTTCCCACTCCTATCCACCTGAAAAAGCTGACTACAGAAAAGAAATGTCTGAACAATGATGATTCCCACTCTGGGTCTTCTGTTTCTGGATGATCTATGCCTCGACTCCATTTTATGAAACCTACACATACCTTTCTTGCATATCGTCCCAAATATCATTTAATCCGTGAAAAGACTAAGGTTGAGTTGATAGAATCATAACTCTAAAGCTGAAAAAACTTAAGATTTTGGCATAACTCATTGATTTTACAGATAGGAAATCACCAAACCACTTGGTACTGACTAAGAAATAAAGAGAAGGGCTAGACCACTGGAATAGGTTAGGTACTCAAGACACAGTGGTCAATGAATATAGCAGTATACTGTTTTATAAACCAGTTTCTGGGATAAGAACTCACTGTTTGACAAAAACTGCTGGGATAACTGGATAACAGCATAGCAGAAACTGGGCATAGACCAATGCCTGACATGGTACAAAAGAATGAAGTCCAAATGGATATGTGATCTAGGTATAAAGGCTGATACTATAAACAAATTAGGGGAGCAAGGAATAGTGTATTTGCCAGATTTATGGAGAATGGAGAAATTTATGACCAAATAAGAGATAGAAAACATTATGAAGTGCAAAATGGATAATTTGCTTATATTAAATTGAAAAATTTTTGCACAAATTCACCGCAACCAAGATTAGGAGGGAGGCAGAATATTGGGAAAGAATTTTTGCAACTAGAGTCTGTGATCAAATATATAGAAAAATGAGTCCAATTTACAAGAATACAATTCATTCTCCAGTTGATAAATGGTCAGAGAATATAACCAGGTAGTTTTCAGAAGAAGAAATTACAGCTATCTATAGTCATTTTACAGACAGGGAAATTGAGGCCCAAGGAGATCTAATGATTGATTTGCCCAACACCAGACAGGTAGGAGGACAAGATTTGAGAGCAAGTCTTCTGACTAAATCTGGTGCTTTTTCAATTCTGGATCTGGGTGAATTCTACAATGTCAATATAGCCAAGCCTTCCTGACTAGGATAAGAAAATTCCTTTAAAAACAATTGTTCCTGAGGAAGGGGAACCAATAGGAAAATGACAGGAATAATATTGAACTTGAAGAGACAAGACCTGAATTTGAATTCTGACTTTCCCACCTAATGGCTGTGTGATTTTGAATAAGTTACTAAACCTCACCTGGAAAATGATATTGTTGAATGAGGTAAATTCTATGGTCCCTGCCAAGTCTAAACCAGCTTGCTTTCCCATCTTACAGAGTTTGCTGAAAATTAAAGGTTTCAGAGATATATTTACATGTGTAAATTCATATGCATTTATCTGCAGCTGTGCTACAAAATATTGAATTTTTGAAAACTGCAAAAAGTGAAAACTAGGTATTTTTAGATAATAAAGTGTTTAGAGTAGGCTTGCAAACACAAACAAATGGCATTTCTATAACCACTGATATTTGTTTTTGTCCAGAGTTGAAACCTCAAAAAAATAGTTTGGACAGAACTTTTCATAATGCAATTGATCTCCTTACCATATTACACTCTAATATTGCTTCTACTACTACTACATTAGTGTGGATATTGGTAAGAAAGAAGCAACAAGGCAGAGTGGACAGAAGACTGTCCTCAAAGTCAGAGAGATCTGAGCTCAAGACCCATCATGGACTGCTTCTTGACTTTGATAAATTACTTAGCATCTGAGTTACCCCAGGAAAATCTCTAAAAGTATAAATTACAAACAATTTTGTTTGCTGGCCTGTATTGGGGGAAAAAAATCTCCATGCTGGGCGGTCTCATCATATCTCGCTTCCTCCCCCTCAGAAATGAGTAAAAGCTGAAGAAAGCCACTAAAAAAACATTGTGAACATGTTAATATATGTTTTATAAGATGACCAAAGACAATTGTCCTAAACATGAGATTAAAATCCTAATTAGAAATTCTTTGGGATAGGAGAGGTGCATGATGGAATGGTCAATTTAACCAATCTACAAGCATTTCTTAAGCATCTATATGCCAGACACTGCTGTCCTTGACCTAATGGAGCTTATATTTTAAAGGAAGAGACAACATATACACATAGAGGTGTATTCAAAACACACACACACAAAGCAAATAAAAGATAATCTTGAAGGAGAAGACACTAGGAGCTGGGGAAATCTAAGAAAAGCCTCAAGTAGTTAAGGAGACAGTTCGAGGGTTGGGAGCAAAGGGTGCAAAGGACTACCAAAAGACACATGTATTTGTACTCAGAGAGGAAGTGATTCACCCTCCTCTAAAGAGAGATGAGATTGAACTAGATGACTTCTGAGGTCTCTATCGACTCTAAATATATGAACCTACAATACTAATCACCTTTCTGCTGAAAGAAAGAAAGAAAGAAAGAAAGAAAGAAAGAAAGAAAGAAGAAGAGAAAGAAAGAAAGAAAGAAAGAAAGAAAGAAAGAAAGAAAGAAAGAAAAGAAAGAAAGAAAGAAAGAAAGAAAGAAAGAAAAGAAAGAAAGAAAGAAAGAAAAGAAAAGAAAAGAAAAGAAAAGAAAAGAAAAGAAAAGAAAAGAAAAGAAAAGAAAAGAAAAGAAAAGAAAAAGAAAAGAAAAGAAAAAAGAAAAGAAAAACCACCTGAAAATAGTTTTTAACTATTTTGGGTTCTTATATCATTTTACACCATTTCTCATCATTTTACATCATTTTTCAGCCTCCTCTTACTTCTCCCCAACCCTATCTAAGCCCTCAACCAAAATGGTTAAGTAAAACCAACTAACAAAATAATTGAATTGAAAGGATATATGACATTCCATGCCCATAATCCCCCACCTCTCTGTCAAGAGAAAGAAAGGATACTTTATTCCCTATTCTCAAGAACCGGGTTTGATTATTGAAATTAATCTGTATCCAGCTACCTTATAGTGTGCTTTCATTGACACTGTGGGGCAGCTAGGTGGTGCAGTGGATAGAGCACCAGTGCAGGACTCAAGAAGACCTGAGTTCAAATCTCACCTCAGACACTTGACACTCATTAGCTGTGTGACCTTAGGCAAGTCACTTAACCCCAGTTGCCTCATCCTGGGTCATCTCCAGTCATCCTGATGAATATCTGGTCACTGCATTTAGATGGCTCTGGAGGATAAGTGAGGCTGGTGACCTGCACAGACCTCCTTCACTCAAAACGAAGTCAAGTGCAAGTCATGTCATTATTTCTCTGAAGGCATGGTCTTCTTTGGCAACAAAGGATGAACACACACACGTATTGATATTACTATAGTTATCATGAATATTGTTCCTCTAATTCTTCTTTCTTCACTTTGCATCAGTTCATGAAAACCTTCTTATACTTCTCTGAGTAACTCACATTCATCATGTCTTACTATGGAGTAACATTCCACAATTTGTGTGTGTATATATATATACACCACAATTTGTTCTCTAATTCCCCCATCAATTGGTGCCCACATTACTTCTACAACAAAAAAACAAAATAAAGGCTCAACTTTTGAACAGTAATGTTCTCTCAGTGA
The DNA here is from genome assembly GCA_023548195.1 of Bettongia penicillata ogilbyi. NCBI lineage: Eukaryota > Metazoa > Chordata > Mammalia > Diprotodontia > Potoroidae > Bettongia > Bettongia penicillata. The sequence continues at coordinate 33,770 of JAJHZJ010000481.1, read as the reverse complement.
TGTTTTGTGGCTGTAAATCTTGGAACTCCCTGATCTTAGACAAATCAAAATTGTAATTGACCCAAAAAGCAATGGAAAGATGCATGTGGAATTTAAATAAGCAAATTACTGCCTGTAACCGAGGACTATTTGTATGCCAGAAGTGCTACAGAAGACACAATTAAGAATACACATTACTGGAAATGATGATGGCCCAGTCCTGTAGCAAGAAGGAGCAGGGATTTTTAATCTATGGTCCTTCAATGACCAAGAGGTCCATGGGGTCTAAGAAGCTTTTGAACCTGGGATGGAAAAATATTTACATCTTTTTTCACTATAATTGATTTATTTGCTAATTCTACGTATATTATTTTATAAATTTAAAAATATTATTCTGAGAAGGGAGGGTATAAGACTTGCTTCTTCATACTGTCATGACACCAAAAAGTTTAAGAATCCCTGAGATAGAGGAGTGACAGCTAAACACCCCAAGTATTTCACTGTTATCCAGGAAGATGGCCTTCAGTATGTAGGATAAATTCTCAGTGTTGGATTCATGGAAAAACATGGAAAAGAATTATGAAGGGGTATGCATGGAGTAAGGTGACCTGCAAAGAGGAAATCACAAGTGCCAAAATACATCAAGAGAAGGGGGTCAGGGTGGGATTATATATGTAAATAAAATATTATCTAGAAAACAAATGTAACAAGATAATGGCTGAAATCAAAATGGAGCAGAGACTATGTGAGCATTTTTTACATCCTCTCTCCCCCCCTTCTCCTCTCCCCCTTCCCCTCCCTCCCTCCCTTCCTCTCTCTCTCTCTCTCTCTCTCTCTTTCTCTCTCTCTCTCTCTCTCTCTCTCTCTCTCTCTCTCTCTCTCTCTCTCTCTCTCTCTCTCTCTCTCTCTCTCTCTCTCTCAGATTTAAAATGTTTCTAAGAGAATCAATGAATACTCACAGAAAGAGGCAAAAATTCCATTACATTTCCCACATTACTGTTAATGTTTCAAGCTGTTTAAGACATCTAGAGAACAAATTAATTTCCTGAGAGATTTTCATAGGTGGTAATTAGTTACAAATGTCACCAGTATTAACCTGATATTTCAGTAAAACTCATTGTTTCCCTCAGAAATTCACTCCTCCAAACTTAACTCTTTCTTGTCAAGAGCTCTACCGTCCATTACCCCTGCCTGTTCCTCATCTCTATGCTGAATTAACTGCCCTCTTATCAATTCTACCTCCTCACATTCATCCTCTTCTCTCCACTAAATTAATGAGGAAAGAAGGAAGGAAGGAAGGAAGGAAGGAAGGAAGGAAGGAAGGAAGGAAGGAAGGAAGGAAGGAAGGAAGGAAGGAAGGAAGGAAGGAAGGAAGGAAGGAAGGAAAAATATTTATTATATGCTAACAATATGCTGAGTAGCTAGGTGGCACAGGATATAGGGATAGGCCTGGAATCAAGAAGACTCATCTTCCTGAGTTCAAATCTCACCCAAGACACTTACTAGCTGTAAGACCCTGGGCAAGTCACTAACTCTTTTTACCTTTGTTTCCTCATCTCTAAAATGAGCTGAAAAAAGTAAAGACAAACCACTCCAGTATCTTTGCCAAGAAAACACCAAATAGCATCACAAAGAATGAGATACGACTGAACTACAACAAAAACAAGGTGCTGGGCACTCTGCTAAATGCTGCTGATACATAGTCTAGCAAGCAAGACAGCCCCTACCTTCAAGGAGAATTAATAGGGAAAAAACAACACTTAGAGGAAAAGGGTGACCAGAGATGGGGGTTTGAAACAAGGAAGTCAGAGGTAATAATGATAGTGGCTATAAGGCACTATTAATTCTTCTTAGAGAAAATTGGCTATGGAAATTAATTCAGTTAATTAATTAATTTAGTGTTAATTTTGTTCCCATTCTCAGAACTGAAGTTGAAAGGTGTGGGTGCTGTGGGATGGAGAAGGCAATATATAGGCAATCCCATGGAGTGGGCCTTTCATTTCTAAAAGGAGGTGAAGGTTGGAGAAACAGCAGCAAAGCATAACAAGGTCTAGCAAGTGACTTAATGGGTCCCCGACTGGAAGAAATAAGGAGAAATGCCCACCAACCATCACACCAACTGTAAGCCCTCATCATCTCTCACCAGACAACTATAGTAGTCTCTATCTCTGGTAGATTTCTCTTCTGATAGATTTCTCTGCTTCCAGTCTTTCCCCCTTTTTCATCCATTCCTCACAGAGCTGCCAAAATGATCTTCTTAAGGTACAGGTCTGACCTTGCCATTTCCCAGCTCAAAATTCTTCAATAGTTTCCTACTTCCTCTGGCACAACGGACAGGCTCTTAGCTTGACTTTAAGGTTCCCCTGTAATCTAGCTGTAACTTTCCCTTCCCTTCTCATCCCTTAGCATGCTGGACTTTCCATCCCCTGCCTTTCTCCACTAATATAAGCCATCCCCCATGCCTGGCATTCCAGAACTCCCTTCTCATCCCCATCTCTGAATCCTGTCTTCCTTCAAGTTTCTTCTCAGCACCTTTCCAATAAAGTTTTCCCTGATGCCCCTGCAAAGACGAAGAGAGGTTTCACACACAATAAACATTTAGAAATTCATTTGTCAAATTGAAGCTAATGTCATACAAGACTTAGACCCAAATCTAATTATTACAAGTCACTTGTGCTTTCCACTACAGTGGATTGTCATGTTTCTTGATGAATTTTTTCCCACCACTCATTCCTGTGTTTACTCCTTCAATATATGCTGTATCAATCAGTAAACATTCATTAAGTACCTACTACATGCCAGACACTGGAGATACAAAAACAAAAATGAAATAATCTCTGTGCCGAAGGAGTTTATGTTTTAATGGAGGAAACAACCTACATAGACAAATGGGATTCAGATTAACCTTAGAGGGCATGGTTCCAGTGTCTGAGGGAGAGCAGGATAGGTCTCTTGTAGATAATGATATCTGAGCTGAGTCTTGAGAAAACCAGGGATGTCAAGAGGCAGGAGCATTAGACAAATAGGAGTGAGATTGTGCAAAGGAAATAGGAGAAAGTATATCATTAGGAACTGCAGGTTTGGCTATATGGATGGACCACAGAGTGCACAGTCAGCAGGCAGGCAGGCAAGTCAGCATTTATGAGTACTTACTGTATGCCAGGCACTGTGCTAAATGCCTGGGACTGTGCTAAGGGAATATAAACAAGAAAAAAAAGTCACTGACCTTCTAATGGGGAAAGATAAGACATAAAAGAAAGCTAAAGATGGGAGAGGGAGAGAGAGAGGGGCACCAGGTACAGAGGCATGGTAGAGCACATCCTAGGTGCAGGAATCTCAGAGAGGAATGAAGTAGAGGGGAATAAACTATAAGACTAGAAAGAGAAGAAGGGGACAAGTCGTGAAAAAACTGGAATGTCTGACAAGAGTAATTTATATTAGAACCCACAAGTAATAAGAAACCACTGGAGCTTATTGAGTAGGGAGGGGACATGACCAGACCAGCATTTTAGGACTATCATCTCCCCTCAAAAAAAACCCTCCTTTTCCCCAAATTTCCCTGTTTCTGTCCAGTGTACCACCATCCTTTTAGGCTCGTAGTCTTGGAATTATCTTTGGTTTTTTACTTCTCATCAATACTCACCCCCAATATCTAATCAGTTGCTTTCTTGTCATTTCTGTCTCCATGTCTCTTGCATTCTTTCCTTTCTATCCATTGATATGATTACCACCCTTGTTCAGGAGCTCCCTACCTCACTCCTAAATTATTACAAAAGTTTCTTCATCTGTCTCCTTTCCTCTGCTCTCTCCTGTCGCCAACCCACACGCCACAAAACTGGCAAACTGATAGTATAGGGGTTATTGTGCCCATTTTACAGATGAGGGCATTGAGATTCAGAGAGATTATATGTCTCACCCATGGTCATCCAGTTACTAAGATTCAGAGGCTGTATTTGAACCAGGTCTCTCCTGTCTGCCTGCTTTAAATGCAGAGATTAATTTTTAGCATAGAAAAAATGGAAAATTTCAAAGGGGAGAGCAAACATCTTGAAACTGGGAAGGCAATATAGGACAATTAAAAGATCCCTAGAACTTGCTCAGGTGGCTAGGTGGCACAGTAGACAGAGCTCTAGGCTTAGAATTAGGAAGATTCTCTTCCTGAGTTCAAATCTGGCTTCAGACACTTACTGGCTGTGTGATCCTGGGAAAGTTACTTTCTCCTGTTTACCTCAGTGTCCTGATCTGTATAATGAATTGGAGAAGGAAACAGCAAACCATTCCGGTATCTTTGCCAATTTGGGATTATGAAGAGTTGAACGTGATTGAGACACCTCAACAATAGCAGAACTTGCTCACAGTCACACAGTGACAGAGAGAATGTAAGATCCCAGGTCTTCTGATACTCCATGTAAGATACTCTTCTCACTACACTAGTCACCGACACGTCAAGAGGACAAAGTGGTTAGAGAACTGGACATTTTGTTAAGAGGACATGAGCTCCAATCCTACCTTTGTCACTTCACAGCCTATAAAATTAGTTGACAAGATTGCTCTAGTACCAACCTCACAAGACTTCTGGAATCAGCAAATGAGATGTATATAAGATGCTTTGCAAACCTCAAGTATTAACTAAATTATGTTGTTTGCTCGTGTCTGACTTTTTATGACCCCCATTTGGGGTTTTCCCATCAAAGATACTATAGTGGCTTGTTGTTTCCTTCTCTACCTCATTTATCAGGTGAGGAAACTGGGGCCAATAGGGTTAAATGACTTGCCTAAGGTCACACAGTCAGTGACTGAGGTCAGAGTTTAACTCAGAAACACGAGTTTTCACAGAGCACACTGCTGTGTGTATCACCTGGCTGTCCAAATAAGTGAATCTGAAGTGTCTCTCTCTCTCTCTCTCTCTCTCTCTCTCTCTCTCTCTCTCTCTCTCTCTCTCTCTCACACACACACACACACACACACACACCAGTCACTGGCAAAGTCATAAGAGTCAAACACTGACTTTACCATGTAACACAAGGATAGCTATGACCAAATCACTTCATTTCCATAGGAATCAGCTTTCTAATCTGTAAAATGAAGGATTTGGATTAGATTACCTCCATGATCCCCTCCTGCTTTAAGTCTAAGTTTTCTATACCATTTTAGGAAAAGCCCAAGTAAATGTGCACACCTGGATGCCAGCTAGTGACAGCATAAAATTTAGGGCCTGCATTTTGAGCCCAGAATAAATAAATTAATCCCTTGAAAACTAAATTTACAAACCTGCTAAAAGTATGTAGTGGCAACAGCTGTTGAAACCTGCCAAAGGTATACCTAGTATTTTTGTCTTTAACCTTGCATTCCTGAACTTAACTAATCCAAAATGCTACCAAAAAATATATCAGCCTCAGCAGCATTTCTTAAGAATTCACAATATTGTCACATGTACATTTCTCTGATGACAGGAAAGGTTCCTTGCCTTTGTGGCTACACACATTGTTGGTTGTAATCCACATTCTCTGACTATTCATTTACAGCCTCATGTTTATCCATGGAAAAAATGTATGAGTGTGAATGAATATCAATGACTTCAAAGACTGCCCTTTTAGCCTAATGATACAGAAACTTTGCTTTATAATTTGAAAATCTGCAGATCAGTCAGGATTAAAAAGGCAACTCACTTTAATGGGTGACATTTTGGCATTTGGAGCTTTAAGAAAAACAAGCTTCTTGCTAATTTCATTTCCAACAATTAATAGGTAGGGGAGAAGGAATCTCAAGGATGTCTAATAAGAGAAAAGGTAAAAATTTTTTTGAAGATTTGCCCTTGTTTATATGAGTTGATAGAGATGACCTCAAAGGTCCTTTCCAGTTCTCAGTCTCAAATTCCCTCATTTTATGTCTGTTTTCAGTTTTACTCAGGATAAATCAACAGAAGGGAAGTGCTTACAGTAGTTCAAGATGCTCTGTATCATGCTCCCACCCACCCACCCTATGCCATTCTTTCCCTGTAATTCCCAGTTCTTTTTTATTTATTGTCTTTCCCCACTAGAATCTAAGTTCCTTGAGGGAAAGAACTATCTTACTTTTTATATTTATATTTCTAACACTTAGCACAGTGCCTAAAACATTTTGAGTGCCTCACAAATGCTTTATCTTACTATCTACCTAGCTAGCATCTTGGGCCTTCTCCAGTCATCCTGATGAATATCTGGTCACTGGATCCAGATGGCTCAGGAGGTGAAGTGAGGCTGGTGACCCACACAGCTCTCCCTCACTCAAAACAAAGTCAAGTGCAAATCATGTCATCATTTCTCTGATGTCATGGTCTTCTTCAAAAACAAAGGACGAACACAGACCTAGCTAGTCTGTGGTCCAAAGATAAAAGATTTGGGAACTGATAATAGCCTACATTTATATGTTATCAGGAAGACTCTCTTTACCTATGATAGACACCACCAGAATAGAATCATAGACATAAAAGCTGAAAGAGACTGCAGAGATCATCTCATACAATTCCCTCATCTTGCAAATAAGGAACCTGAGTCCCAAGAAATTAAATAACTTGTCCAAGGTCACATGACTTGTTAGTATCAGAGTCAAGATTTGAACTCAGGTCTTCAGACTTCAGAGCAACTGTTCTAACCACTAAACCATGCTCTAAAGAAAGCATATTTACTATATTTAGTAAAACTTGTAGCACTTGACTTATTGTGGATTTTCCCAAGGATATGGGTAATCTTTCAAATGGTAATGCCATTCATGAACGTATTTTAGTCGGTGGATTGGCTATCAATAACCAAGAGACATTTGTAAAGTAGAGTTGACCCTGGCTTTATATGTCTAAAATGTTTCATCCCAACATCCAATAATAGCCATAAACAATTCTGACACAGATAACATGAATAACCCTAAGGGTCCAAGTGTAAGAAGAAACCAGCTTAGTTAACAGAGCTACTTATATTCCCCCAAGAAGGGATACTTAAGATAGGTAGCACCCACTTCTACCTGGCATGACATTATGTAAATTTGCCAGCTTCTGTATCAGATTAACTGAACAGCAGATTATATGGGGCAATCCTGAGCTCTAAACAGCACAAAGTTTGCTTTTGGCTTTAGGTTTTGAGTTTGGGGTTTTGGGGTTTTTTTTTTCAAGATAACACCTGTTTGGGAGTAATATAATTCTCCTCTTACTTTCCTTCCATCTTGGTTGGTGAACTTGTTCAAGGCACTAGAGTGACCTGACATGGCTAAAATTATTTTCAAGATCTTTAATTTTGCTTTAGGGGGCCAGGAGCCCATTTTAGTGATTACATTTGTGTGTAATCACACAGCACATCTGTCTTGGAATGTTTCACATTCACCAAGCCTCAAACATCAGCACTAGAGGAAAGAAGCAAATATTCTGGGGTATGCTGCACCTAGTTAAGTGAGCTCTCATTGACGCCATCAATCTTCTCCTCATTTATTCACTTTTTCTGCATGGCTTGATGCCAAGAAGAACACATACAATCCCTCTGTCCTCACAACATCCCTTCGAACACCTGAAGACAGCTAACGCTTCCCTCCTTAGTCTTCTCTTCTCCAGATTAAATGTCACTCAGATCCTTCAGCCGGTCTCATAAGACATGAACTCAAGCCCCTTCACTTTCTGGATTTCCCTCCTCTAAATGTGTTTTCTAGCTCTCAATATCCTTTCTAAGAAGTGGTGCCTAGAACTGGACACAAGATTTCAGACGTGATCTAATCAAGATAGAGTGTATTCTGCCTTGGCCTTCTTCTTCCCTGATCAATGATAAGATTCTTTGACTTTTAAAACTCTTCCCAGTCTGATCCAAAATTCCTTTCTAACTTTACTGGAACCACTATTAACTTTTCTGAACTCTGTCTGATCAAAATGACCTTCTCCTGTTTGCTGTGGTTAGTGGATTTGCACTGGTCATCCTCTATGATTGGAATACCTTCCATCTCCTCCTCTACCTCTTAAGAACTCTTATTTCCTTCAAAACTCTGGTCTGGCACCACCTTCTATGGAGTCTTTCCTGCTGCTAACATCTTCCACCCCACCTCACCTCTTTCTCTTAAAAAAATTACCATATACTTATTCTTATTTCTTTTGGAAATACTTATTTAGATAACCCCCAATAGAATGTAATTTTTTTTGTCTTTGCATCCCCAATACAAGGCCTCACACATAGTATATGCTTAATAAAAGCTTGTCAATTGATTGACCAAATAATATGTCTGTCGTAATGTGGCATGAACATATTAAGCGTTCATGAAAATGCATTCACTCGTTCACTCAACATTTATTAAGTACTAACTTTGAAGAAAGTATTGAGCTAGGTTAAGGGAGAGAGACACAGTCTAAACAAGACATGATTCTTGAGTCATGAAATTTACTGCCTAGTAGTGGGATAATCCACAAACATACAGAAACACAATACACTGTATTACATGCAGTAGAGACTGAGGAAAAAAGGGAAAAAACAACACATTACTATGAATTTCAGGGAAGCCTGACCTCTTCCCTCAGGCATATAATAATTTTGAATGCAAAAAAAGCAATGCCTTGTGAAAAAAAGGAGACAGTGTGTAAGACTGCTTATTAATATGCTAACACTTGAAAACCCACTTCCTGATACATCAGGTGTGTGATAGATTCTCCATGCTCCTTTGAAAGGACAATTCAGCATCTCTCTCTTTCATCTCACAAAAAGAGCAGAATGCACCCCAGGGATAAAGATGGTTGATGCTGTTTTTCAAATAGCTTTTAAAGATTATGATACCAACAAAATCATTGGATTCACAAACCTTGGCTCCATCCGCATTTACCCAGTGCCACTTTCACAACCACTTTCCCATCCTATAGCCTTCCTTCTCCCATTCTCTTTATTGCTTACAGACAAAGGATCTGTAAGCATCTGCCTGTTGTAAATACATTCATTTCCTCCAAAGATGCCAATTTCCTTGAAAACCACACTCAAAAAAAAGGAAGAAATAAAAAGCATATTGCATGTTGATTCAGTATTTTTCCCCAATTTTCCTTAGGCCTACCCTGATTTCTTTTAGGAACTCAGGCTATTACATATGCCTTTCATCTCACCCCCATAAAAAGTCCTATTTCTAAGTCGTTGCTCACAATCTGAAAGTGTGGCTTCTGTAGGGACTTGTTTATTTTCCCAGTTTCACTCAATTATCCTCAGAGGAAATTAAAGTGAATTCCCTTTTCCCCTTACACCTGAAAAAAATTGCCTTGCTAGTAACCAACCAGGTGTGAAAAAACGAGCATTAACCTGAAAACTAAAACTTTTCTTGGCATCTAGTTTTAATCCAGACTTCATGCAGAGTACCTCCCTTTGTTCCCCTGACCCATCCACCTCCAGGCCTTTCAAATTTGAAGAAGTATCAGTATTTAGTGAAATTTTAAAACTAGGTTACATTTGGAAAGGACTTCACCAATTTTGGGGAGTGTCAGAGTCAAGTGACTTGCCCAGGATCACACAGCTAATTAAATGGAGGTTGAATTTGAACTCAGGTCCTCCTGACTCCAGGGACAGTGTTCTATCCCCTTGTACTACCTAGCTCTCCCTGGACATTACCATTTATAGGGAATCCCTCTTCCCTTCGGCCCCTCTGCTGAACATCCTCCATATCAGTGACACCCACCTTTGACTATCTCTTGTGACCGTTTTTATGCCTCTCTTGATACTAATAATCTAAGGATCCTCAAACAAAATTATCTCTGTTGTGGCATGCTTTAAGGCATCTTGTATGACCTGAACATGTGTGGAAGACATCTAAGTGAAGAAGAATCTTCCAGGCAGCATTTTGCTCTACTAAATCACATGCCAATGGGGATAGATTTTTTTGTGCCTTTCAGTCAGTAGTGGAACCAATTATGAAATTGGCTAATAGAATGTCATTTGCAAAAGCTTACATCTCCCTTAATGTACCTTCATCCAAGATACTTTTATGTGTAAAATAAAGATTTTAGAGAGATGGAAAATGAGGAATATGGGTCATTAGGTTTTTTTTTTTAACAATTCCATCCATTAACATTTATTAAGCAACTACTGTGTGCCAAGCTAATGGGGGAGATGATAGTAAGGTCGTTCCTCACAGTCTAATGAGGGAGATAATAGTAAGGTCGTTCCTCACAGTCTAATGGGGGAGATGATAGTAAGGTCATTGTTTTTTTTTTCCAAGAGTTTGATTTCCTCACCTCTTTCTGCCATCCTACGAATCAGCCCCTCCATGCCCTCAAAACTGTGTTGGGTGCAGCTTGGACCTCCATTTTGGTTTAGTACAATGATTCTTCCTATTTTGATTTGCTGTCATTTAGACTTCCTCATGTAATACATTAAGGACAGTGATGTTAGAATCAAAATCTAGTGACTTCAGTATCACTGATGGGGGAAAAGGGATTTTGCCATAGAAATCTTAAGAGATTTTAAAAATATTTTTCCGTTTATTATGCCCCTTCCAAATCCATAAGACTTTAGTTTCACGGAATCCTAGATTGGGAATTGAAAGGGATCCTTAGAGGTCATTGAATGTAACTCCTTCATTTGACAGATGTGGAACTGAGACACACAAAAGTTAAGTGACTTGCTCAGGGTCAATGTCTAAGGTAGGATTTGGACTTCTGTCTTTCCAACACCAAATCCAACATCCTGGCCTCTGTGCCATGCACATTCTCTGACTATACTGATCAGAGAGGAGTACACATGTGCACAACTCTTGCGGCCAACAGTGGCTTTCTATATCAACGGAGAATGATCCTGAACAGGTAATTTTCTAGGTATTACTCCTTGCAGATGATGTTGGGCTGATGACATCAGCCAGGCTTTAGAACGTTGCAAATGAGATCTGTTACTGAAAGGAGACTAGAAATGTCTCTAGTCTAGATAATAACATATCATATACAGTGAGTGCCCCCCAACTCTTGATCTCGGCTCTCTGGTTTAGCTGACTTACTCCAAACTACACCTGTGCTGGTGGGTCAGGTTTTCCTCAGAAAAACTTATGCAAACTAACTCTCTCAGGGTTCTAGGAGTAACCTTGATCCTATTTTCCACTTTCTGGGCCCCCTCTGGTGTGCTCCCCTTTAACCAATCAGCCAGCTGACTCCATTAATTCATAATCAAAACATTTTACTAAAAAGAAACTAAAGAAAGAATAACTAACACAACATTCCACCTAGAAAAATGGGTTTTGTTCTCCCACCAATGTACACAGTAACCATGGAGATAAATGGACACAAAATTAAAGACCTTTTGTATGAAGCCATGTATGTAGAAATTCCATGTGCTCAAGGCAACTCACAGACCTGGAACTTTGGGTCTTGATATCCTTTGTTTTACTCAGGAATAGTCTGGAGAAAAGAAAAGATACATTGATCAGCATTTCGTCAGTGTTGGATGGGTGGCTCCACAGGCAGGCTATTTCAGGGCTAAGCTGACCGGCTTTGCTGCTCCTCTGCCGGACTAGTTGTCTAATTCTGGGCTGCTCTCAGGGACGGACTGGGGCTAACTCAAAGTGGCTTGTGAGAACTCACTATCTAATTTTAAATGTGAACATTGACACCTCAGAAATCACCATAATCAACTTATTGCTTTGCTAATTATCAAGAGTTTAAAAAGTAGAATAAACTTAAAAGTGTTTTACTTTTTTTAATCAGAGAGCCCATTTGTTAAACAGTTACCAGAACACTCTTGTACTGCTCTATAAGACTATACCATCACTTGAGCTGAGCAAGAGTATAGAAGATTCAGCAAATGCCTGGTAATCAGAGACTATACTAATGACAAGGAGGATAGTGATAACTATTACTGTTATTGCTGTTGTACATAGGTCTTTAAGTATTGCAAAGTGCTTTTTATCAATTCTCTCATAGGAGCCTCTCACCACCTTTGGCTGCTTGGCTCCTGTGCTGGGCTAGGTTACTCTTTTCTGCTGCTAAGATAGTTACACATTTCTTTAGACTTAGCAGAGACCCTAGGCTTAGGACTCATGGGGTTTCTCCACTTCTTATCCCTTTGCAGATACTGTCTGACAGGGAGAAAATAAAACCTTGCTCTGACCAGTTAAGTCTCTCGAGGAGCAGTGGAAAGAGAGGTTGCAAAGCCTCAAAACTCTCAATTCGGATGGTTAAGTCAGAACCAAGAAACTCACATTTGTATAATAATAGTAAAACAGCTCTGGAGTCAGGGCTTCCAAACTATCAATTTTTAAGTATTCCTATCAATCACATGCAAAGTAGAGTAAGTACCTGAGTAAGTACATTGTCTCTGCAGGCTGCTTTCTTAGTGATTCTGACATAAATGTCTCCTATTTGTTGTTTTTCCCCCCTTCAATTAGCAGAAGTGTCAAACTCTGAACCCTTATGTACACACTCACACATATGTGTACATATGTTACATATACTTATAGCATTCTGTTCGTCCTTCGTTGCCAAAGAAGACCATGCCATCAGAGAATGATGACATGACTTGCACTTGACTTTGTTTTGACTGAGGGAGGGCTGTACAGGTCACCAAGCTCACTTCTGCTCCAGACCCATCTGAATCCAGTAACCAGATATTCATCAGAATGACTGCAGATGACCCAGGATGCACTGGGAGACCTTGGGCCCTTTGGGCCAAAGTCTATTCAGGAACTCACTTAGGGTGAGGTAATGCCCACTCATTGTACATATGCTCATTTAATACCTATGGAATGATTACATATATTTTGAATATATATTTTGTAGATATACAATGAACTGGACCCAGAATTGAATAGAAGGTGGAAGGCAGCCTGAATTGCCATTAGGAAATTGTGCAGGGCTTTTAATGATTCTGAGCATGTCTCTGGAACAAAGATTCATCTTTTAAAAATCAGTTTTCTTCCATTTGGGCAGCTAAGTGGCACAGTGGATAAAGGGCCAGGTGTAGAGTCAGGAAGGCTCATCTTTACGAGTTCAAATCTGACTTCAGACATTTACTAACTGTATGACCCTGGGCAAGTCACTTAATCTTGTTTGCCTCAGTTTCCTCATCTGTAAAATGAGCTAGAGAAGGAAAGGGCAAACTGTTCCAGTGTCTTTGCCAAGAAAATCTCAAATAGGATCAAAAAACATCAGACACAACTGAAATTGTTCCATTTGGTAGTTTATGGCTATGAGTCATGGAATACCACACACAGTCTCTGAAAAATTAAAATTGTAGTTCACCAAAGAGTAAGGGAAAGGTGAAACAGATGATCAAAAGAAAAAAGAATTATTCAGGTAAAACAACATAAAAGATATCATTGGAAAGATAATCAGAAAAGGTGAGACAGTCATAGAGAGAGGTGAGACTTACTGAACCCCACTTTCTCCACTAGTAAATACACAATGTCAAATGATTTAGAGGAAAGTCACCAACACATTTGGCAGACCTCTAATGAGTATTTATGGAAATATGCAGCTAGTTTGCAGACACATTAGCAGGTACTTAATAAATAAATGCTTGCTGGTTGATCCGTTGGCTTATTATTGACAAGTATGGAAAGGCTGAATGGGTGTAACCCACACCACTAGAAGGAGCTCCCATCTCAGTGAGATCAGAGATCATTCAAGTAGCAAAATTACCTCAGGCAAGAGGATGTGGAAGCCCTATAGAAACAAAAATTTTTCCTGCTAACCCCAAATCAAGTCAAGATTGTGAAAAGTAGCTTCCCTTGAAAATTCCAAACAGAATGATTATCATTTCTACTCTTTTGGAAAATAGCCTGGTTGGTTTTGTAATTACAAGGCATATCTCATGGACATTCTTATGGTAGTTAAAATACTTTGAGATTAATGGAGCATAAATTACTATATAATCACAGAAATGTATAATAATCACGTCATTTGGACATAAATGGACTGCATTTAGAATAAATGAACTACATTTTTTGGAATTCTGAGAATATAAGACTTCACAGCAACTAACCTTTACCTAATGACAGAATTTATTTTTCTTTTTTTTTGTTTCAGTCTTGTAATAATAACTCATAATTTTAAAACTCTTTAGAATTTGTTTAATCAACCATAAATAAATGAATAACATTTATTGGGAACCTATTTCGTACTAGATATTCCACTAGGCACTGGGAAAACAAAGACAGAAATGAAATAGTCACATGCCGTCAGTATCCATGACCTACACCTTTAGACCATCTCAACCGCTCATCGCAGCAGTTAAAACTTGAATCTTATCATCCAGTACTGTTCTGTCTCCATTAGTCAGAAATATTAACATCTCCCTTCTGATCCTAAGTCAGTCAAACATAAGCTCTTTGAAGGGAAGGGACTGTTTTGACTTTTTTCTTTCTATCATAGTCCCCAGAACATTGATTATACTTAATAAATGCCCCTGGAATTAAACTGAATTAATTTCTCTTATCCATCTATTTTTGCTTCTGCTTTATTCCTTGTAAACCTATTATTGACATTCACTATGTGCTTCAGACCTCCCATCTCTCCTAGTCCTCCCAGTGTATCGCCTGTTCTAGTCTCACTTTTCTCTGTGTTCTTGACTGCCTGATTGACCCATTCAACTCTCCGCTGTCCTCCAACCTTGATGCTGAATCTGGCTTTTTGTTTTCACTTCACCTTAGAACCCCTGGTCTTATCACCTCCATGCCTTACCAAATCCTAGTTCTTGATTAGCTAGGAGGCTGCTGGGTTGACACAGTGGATAGAATGCAAGGCTTGAAGTCAGGAAGATTGCTGTGTGACCCTGGGCAAGTCATTTAACCCTATTTTCTCAGTTTCCTCATCTCTAAAAGAAGCTGGAGAAGGAAACATCAAGCCCTTCCAGAATTGGGAAAGCACTCTTAGAGGAGGAGGTACTTGGCCAGTCTTGAAAAGAGGTAGGAATCTATCCATGTGTATATGAAAAATGTTCCAAACCACTAATAATTATAGAAATGAAAATTAAAGCAACTCTGAGAATATACCTCACACCATAAGACTGGCAAAGATGACTCTCCCAAAAAAGGAAAGTGACAAATATTAGAGGGACTGCACAAAAACAGACATGTCACTGCACTGTTAGTGGAGCTGTAAGTTGGTTCAGCCATTATGAAAGCAGTGACCCCAAAGTCACTAAACTTAGCATACTCTTTGACCCAAAGCAGTCAAAGTCAAAGGGAAAAGACCCATGTGTACAAAACTATTTATAGCAGCTCTTTTTGTAAGAGCAGAGAAGGAGAAATCGAGAGGTGTGTTCATCAATTGGGGAATGGCTAAGCAAGTTATGAGATCAGCTACGTAGTACAGTGGATAGAGTCTGGAGTCAAGAAGACCTGAGTTCAAAACTAGCTTCAGGCCCTTGGCAAATCACTTAGCCCTGTTTGTCTCAATTCCTCATCTCTAAAATAAGTTGGAGAAGGAAATGGCAAATCTTCAGTATCTTTGCCAAAACAAAAGTGGGGTCACAAAGAACTGGATACAACTGAAATTACTGAATGACAAGAAAAATAAGTAATGGTATATGAATATAAGGGAATGCTATTGCTGGGTAAGAAATAATGAAAAAGGATATTGGAGAAATCTAGGAAGACTCATACAAACTGATTTAGCACGAGATGATCAGAACTAGGAGAATAACCTATAGTAATAGGCATTATAAAGGTAAAAAATCAACAGAGAGAAGGTAAAAGAAAAAATCAGGAAAGGCTTCCCATAAAAAGTAGAATTTTAGCTAAGACTTGAAGGAAGCTGGGGTGGGGGGAGATGAAGACAGAGAAGACTACAGGCATGGGGAACAGCCAGTGCAAATGCCCAGAGTCAGGAGATGGAGTGTCTTGTTTCAGGAACAGAAAGGAGCCAGTGTCACTGAATCTCAGAATAGGTGGGGAAGAGGCAGGGGTGTTAAGATTTAAGACTGGAAAGTGGGGGAGACATGTTATGAAGATTTTGAATGCCAACAAGAGAATCTATTTGATCTTGGGTACAATAAGGAACCATTGGAATTTATTGAATAGGGGGCAACACGGTCAGCCCTGTGCTTTAAAAATACTTTGATGGATCAATGAATGGAGAAATTTATGGCAAGCAAACTAATCTTCTTTCCACTACCCAATAATGTCATGATAGGCTAATTGGCCTTTTGAAATCATTTCTAGTAGCACAATGTCCTATACCATTTCCAGATTCATTGATGAGTGTGTGTGTGTGTGTTTGTGTGTGTGTGCGTGTACATGTGACTGGTTATTTTAGCTAGGAGAGAATGGGGCAAAAGACACTTGAATTCTAGTTACAATCTCCAACTGTCCCAGTCCATTGCTGTAAATAGGATGTCTCACCCTGCCAAGTCGTCTCATAAACATGTCACTGGACAAAAGGACTTAGGGAAAGAGTATGGATCAGTGTTGCAAACTATTACCACTAAAAGGAAAACAACTCAACTTGGCTGAGAGTGGGTCACCAGCATCATATTTATAATACAATGGACACTTCATTAGCATTTTTATTGCCTTCTATTCTACTTTGTGCTATTAGAAGTTGGACAAATTTCAAGACTCAGAAATGTTTTAGAAAGAAAATTTCCACTTTCATCTTTAATGCATTTTGAAGATATTTATAATTCCCTTCAGACCTCATTTGGCAAAGAAGGGTACTCAAGGTCAAATTGCTTGGCTCAAGGGTTACCTGGTAAGTCCCAAGAACAGCATGACTGGTAACACAGTGGTTATTTCTTATTCCCCAGGTCACTTGGCAGACATTTAGGTCTAATGGTCCCTCATTTGGTAAGCATTCAGCCAATCCTAAGGGTATCTGAAATCTATTTCATAATTTCTATCTAGAACGAGCTCTGTGGCTTGGGAATAAAAATGAATAATATTTCTATCAGTTTTCTTGTTCTCACAGGTTAGAATCACACATCAAAAAATAGATTTTTTTTGGTATTTCCATGCCACTTCTAATCTTGGAGAGGGGAAAAGGGTGGCACTGAGAATATGGGTTCCAAATACCTGAGAGATAGCATAGCATGATGGAGATGGCACCAGACTTGAACTCAAGAAGAATGGGTCCAAATGCTGCCTAAAACTTTACTGAAAGTCACTTTCCAAACATCCCCAGCCATAGCCTCCACTCCACAGGGGACATCATTTCACTAACTCTCCATGGAAAAGTCAGACTCTAATCCTGGAATAAGTCGGAGCTTCCCTGGACCAGATGTGGCTTTAGCTTGTTCAGTTTTAGATCTCCACAGCCCTTCCCAAACATTTCTAGCCAAGTTGTCTCTACTTAATTGAATTCAGGCTCTCATCTCGATTATCTCCCACTTGGAAAATTGAATTCTGCCCTGGAATCACACTGGGCTTTGATAATTCAGATGTGGGTTTATTTTGCTCAATGGCCACCTTCCCTCTTTCTAATTCTTCTTTAGCTGTTGAATTTCTGTGTCACAAAGCAGGGTCCTTGAAGACTGGTACTATCTTATTTGTCTTTATCTATATCTCCAGTATGTGGTGCCATCTAAACTTAATCACTGAATGGGTGTTGTCTCAGTCAAACTGAGACTTGGGAAAGACGTTAGCTTAAAAAGATCGTGGTCTCCCACTGCATCGGGGCCATTTCTAGTCCTCCTCATCTATATCTTGCCATTGAATTCAAATGACTCTGAAGGAGAAAGTGAGACTGGTGACTCAGCCCAGCCTTCCTCACTTCAATCCAATTCATTTGCAAGTCATGGCAACACCTTCCTGATGTCAAGGTCCTCTTCAAGAACAAAGGACAGACAACGATGTGTTACTGGCACATAGTAATCACTTAATAAATGCTCTGTCTCTCTAGCTATGCGCAAGGGCAAGTCATTTCAATGATCCAGATCTCGGTTTCCTCTTCTATAAAATGAGAGACTTAGACTCTAAGGTTCTTTTCAGCTCTAAATCTGTGATTCTGGGTAAAAAACTGACTGATGTCTTGCTAAAAATGGTGCAAACTCTTCAGAAATGGACAGATGAGGGTGAGGTCACTTCTTGAAGCTATATCTGGAGAGAAGATAACCAGATGGTTGTAGCCCTTGATATCATGCCTCTGTGTCAGGTTTATGCTATTTCCCCAAATTCATCTTCCATTCCTTTCTCTTGGCAACATGATTGGCAGTGTTTGCTGTTGTTCAGTAATTTTCAGTTGTGCCCAATTCTTTGTGACCCCATTTGGGGTTTTCTTAGCAAAGATGCTGTAATGGTTTGCCATTTCCTTCTCCAGTCATTTGACAGATGAGAAAATTGAGGAAAATAGAGGTAAGTGACTTGCCCAGGGTCACACAGCTAGTGAGTGTCTGAGGCTGGATTTGAACTCAAGAAGATGAGTCTTCCTGACACCAGGCCACACCATAGCACTGCCTAGTTGTCCCAGTTGGTAATATACTCGAACTAAAATATCATTTCTATTATTTCCACCTTTAAATTTCACCTAAAATTTCTTCATCCTGCATTCCTTTTCTTGTTCAAACATTTCCTTATATGAGTACATCCTCTTATTTCCTTATATGAGTACATCCTCTTAGTATGTTGTGCTATTTTACCATTCATGGAACAACAGAAGGATCACTCTCCTAGAGATAGAAGACTTTGTCTCAAATCCCCATCTTCTAATATTTACCCACCATGTGACCTTGGGCAAATCATTTTTGCCCAAGTCACCAAAGCTTTTGTTTCAAATGCTGGATGTGAAGTCAGGAGACTATGTCAGAATTCTGCCTCAGACACCCATCAGCTGAGTGACTCTTGGCAAGCTGTTTAAACTGGCTTAACCTCAGTGTCCTCATCTGAAAATAGGACTAATAACATCATCTGTCTCACTAACTTGTTAGGGTGGTCACATAAGATAACAGAGGCATAGCATTTTGTAAACTTCAACGTGCTATAGTAATGTTAGCTATTACTAATGCTATTCCCTTATCTGTAAAATGAGGAGGTTAAACTAATTGGCTTCCAAGATCCCTTCCAAGCTCTGAAATTTAGATTTAGTTAATGGATTTAAATCTGTGAACCCTTTTATCTTTTCTCTTCCTTTCAGATAAGATCCACCCTTACACGACCATATTCCAGTGACAAGATGCATCCCACCAAGTCTTTATGATACCTATGAGTTTATTTTAAGACAAATAGTTCACTTTGTGATTTTACTATATTTTATACATTTGTATGTAGATATCTGAGACTGTGGGTTTTACTGTTCTCAGCCCAGGGAGGTCAAGTGATTTGGCCATATTCACATAACTAATAAGTTCTCTGACGCTTTACTCCTGGGCTCCTACCTCTAATACACTATGTTGTTTTTATTATTGCTATATGGCAGCTAGGTCAAGTAGCCCTAAATTCAAATCCAACTTCAGATGCTAATTAGCTGTGTGACCCTGGCCAAGTCATTTAATTTCGGTTTGCCTCACTTTCCTCATCTGTAAAATGGGGATAATAATAGCACCAACCTCACAGGGTTGCTGTCAGGATTAAATAAGACTGAAATTATAAAACACTTAGCACGTAGCCAGTCCCATAATAAGGGTCATATAAACATTGGGTTAATATTGTCATCCCTATGATCTCTCACACCAGAAGCAGCTCTTTAAGCTTGGATCAGCTGAAAACCCCCTAACTCCATCCATTAGTTGTCAGATAAGTCTCTAAAAAACTCACATCCATTTGAATGAAATAAAATTCTTTCCTTGTTTACTCTGTTTTCAAATGGGTTTTTAATTGCTGGTTCAAGAGCAGAATTTGTAAGAAGTTTGTGGAGTGTGATTTTTAAAAAAAACTAGGTATAAAAAAACTTAATGAGAAGGATGTGTGTGTGTGTGTGTGTGTGTGTGTGTGTGTGTGTGTGTGTAAAGAATGCCCTCTGTGAAGTTTTCTTGGGAATGTTTCCAATCCATAACTGGAAGGAAGCCACGTTGCTCCCACCTGGAGAAAGAAATGAAAATTGGTCTGTCTCCTCTTACTCTCAATTTTCTTGGCATGTTCGCTCTGAAACTGGAAGATAATAAAACAAATCCCATAAATAACCTCAGCTGCCCAGCATTTTCAAATTAAGGTGCTGAGCCACAGATTGTAAAACCATATTATATTTAATGATGATATTCTGAACTCTTCTCAGAGTTATTTGGCTGGAAGAGGAACACGAGTACTCGTTCATAAGCATATCTGGCACTTAGGCAGAGTTTAGGGATTGGGAATGAGAAGTCAATTGGGGGCAAACAAAGTTCCTGGAACTTTGGCTTGATAAATGCTTTATTAATTGATATCTATTGATGGATTCATCTATCTCAGCAAATCTATGAGAATATAAATCACACAACAGTTGTCTATTTGCATTTGGAAATGGAGTTTCCTCTTCGAAAATTCCCTACACTCATGAAATCACAGGACTACATTTAAAAAAAGTACATTATTCAATGAATAAGAAGTAACAGAGTGTGTGTATGTATATGTGGAATATGAAACTATGAATAATACAGAAGCATTTGTCTTCGAGACACTCACAGAGAATCATCTCCTCTGTGTTCTATCCCCATCTCCCCGGTTTCATCCTACTGTTTATGACTGAGGTTTAAACTCAGGAAGAAGAAAGAGAGAAGATGTCACTCAGAAAAAAAGAAATGGACAATAACCCTGAAGCGATTTGGTGGAGGTTTTTAAATTTGCTTTTCTTTCTTTCCTTCTTTTTTTTGGAGGGGGAGAGGGAGTATTGGATATCCCTATCTTGACCAGTCCAGAAGTCCAAAAGTCATTCACCACCTGATCCCACTATGCATCTGCCTATAGCTTTGACCTGTTCTCTTTCCTATCTAGGCTGATCCTCCTTCCTTTGGCAGCCTGATGACTGTCCTCCCACCCCCACCACTCTCTGGAGGTTCACCATACTGGTGCTGTACTTAGACCTGGGTCTCCCTGATTCCTGAGTCATCACTAGCCACTATGATACTCTTACCTCTCAGTATAAATATAGAACAACACTATATATTGAGGCAAAGTGATAGAACAGAGCAGATAGAACACCAGACCTGGAGTCAAGAAGACCTCGGTTCAAATCCAGCCTCAGACACCTACTAGCTATGTGACTTTGGGCAAGTCACTAAACCTCAGTTTCCTCATCTGTAAAATGAAGATAATAACAGCACCAATATCCCAGGATTAAATTGAAGATCCAGTGAGATAATAATTGCACAGCACTTAATACAAAGCTTGGCACTGCATAAATGATAGCTATAATTATTATTAAACATTAAATATACAATGTAATTCTGCATTCTACTGTACTCTGTACAATATTGTATGGTGCAGTTTGTCCTTCATTCTCAAAGAGCATCATGGCATCAGGAGGATGATGCCACAACTTGTGAGTGAGTTAGTTTAAGTGAGACAGGGCTGTGCAAAGTCACCAGACTCACTTTCTCCTCTGGAGCCATCTGGGTCCAGTGACCCGATACACATCAAGATGAATGGAGACAGTATAATAAGGACATGCAAGAAGTACAAAGTGTTGTGCCAGGTTGTAAGACAGAAAGATCATTTCCAACTGGGAACATCAGGAAGAAAAGTATGGCAAAAAAAAGTGTGGGATCAGAGGAGCTGGATTCAAATTCTAGCTTTTCTTCTTAAAGCCTATGTGACCTCAGACAAGTCATTTCATTCTCCAAGCCTCAGTTTCCTCATCTAAAAATGTAAGAATTGGATTAGATGATGGCTAAGATCTCTTCCCACTATAAATTCTATGATCTCTTGGAGGAAGAAGTATGCATTCTGGGCAAAAAAAAAAGTGTGAGATTTCAATAGACAGAGATGAAAGTTGGGGGAGGAAGGGACTCAGTTTACTAATAAAGTAGGTTGCTGTTTTTTTAAATAATAAATGATTTTCTTATCCATTCATGACATAAAAAGTCAATGGGGAGTATCAAGGAAATTTGACTAGATGAACTTTAATCTTTTCCAGATCTAAATTTGTGATCCTATTATCCTAATTACTTTCTCTTTTCAATCTGAAAATTTAGGCAACTTGGGTGACAATAATACAAAGTGTCCCCAAAGTCTGAGTGCAGTTTTAAGCAATTAAAAACTAACAGAATTGTCTGCACTTGATTGGAGAGGTGGAAGACTACAGGTACAGAATGTCGCATACACTGTCAAAAGAAGTTTCTGTGTTATTTTGCCTTCCTATTTTGCTTTATTGCCAAGCAGGGCTGAATGTGGGAAAGACACATTATTGAGTCACTGGTATGAAAATAAAAAACATCAATAAACCTTCAAACCAAAAATAAATAAAGGAAAATAGATATCCTCACTATGATAAGAAAATGTTGGTTGCCCAGGTTAGCTTTATAGGCAGGGGTAAGGAAGATGATAATGAATCAGCTTTTCCTAGTTTTTAAGGACTTCCAAGAAGTACTAATTTAATTCATCTCGAGATTAAATTTATTTCCCAGTATACATAAAGGAAAATTCTGGGGAAAAAAATTCTTTGAAGAGAAAGAAAAAGTCTTTCTTTCCCAGTTGATGTTTTTAAATATCTTTTTTAAAAGCTGCAGGGGCAGTAGTTGGCAGAGATTGCGAGGGGGTAGGTGCAGAATGGTAAAATGGGTCATTGTAAGTGAATGCAAGGGCAGGTGCTTTGGAATGAACTAAAGAAATGGTCCATTTATGCCCAACCTGCCTTGATATAAAACATGTTAGTTTTCTGCCTCACTGCATTTCTCCTTAAACAAAAGCTTACAAAGTCACAACACTTGCCTAAAGGCAAAAAGTTACAATGATTTGTTGCCTCACTACCAATGGTCTGCTGGACATTTGTTTCCCAAGTCAGCTCACTGGGCTTTTTTTTTCCACATAAAATGGCTAACCGAGAAAACTAGAAAATGCAAAGTATCACCAACTCAATTTCTTCCTTGAAGTATGGTGGGCTCAAAGCATCTGCCCTCCCAGGCATGAAGGAGAAGAAAATAACAGTGCTTCACCTGTATTAATCACTTGTGCTCTAAGGTTGGCAAAGCATTCTCTTCACTATAAACCTACGCAATGGGCTATACAAAAATTCTTCCTATTTTTTAGATGACACTGTCAAAGCCCAGGGATTCTAAGTGATTTGCCCAGGCTACACAGCTAGTTATTGCTGAAGCAGGGGAAGTCTTCTGACCTCAAAGTCAGAGCACGCTCTCTCTCTCTCTCTCTCTCTCTCTCTCTCTCTCTCTCTCTCTCTCTCTCTCTCTCTCCCTCTCTCCCTCTCTCAACAGAACTGATACTTTCTCAGCTTTGCACACCTTTTCCAGAAACTTTAATTTGGCCTGGCCAATGGAGATAGTCATGCTAAGATCACCTCTTCTAAATTTCTACATCTGAGCAAAGTTGCCTGAGCCCAATCACATGGCCTGGAATAAATAATTCAAGGAGATAAACATTAAAACAAACTAGAGTCTGATGCTCCATGGGATCCTTTTAAATTCATGAATTTTCATCATCTCTCCATCAGGTAGTTTGTCCACTGTCATGCAACATACAAACAATAAATGGCAGAATCTAGATTTGAATCCAGGTCCTTTGACTTGAAAATCCAACATTCCTTCCTGCAGACCACATTGCCACTCATTCTTTTGCTGCCTTTCTTTCATTATGAGTCTCTCATTTTACATGAGGCAACTGAAATCAGGAGATATTAGCAGTGTTTATGAAGTGTTGTATGACAAGCACCATGCTAGGCACTGGAGACAGAAAGATGAAAATGAAACTGTCTCTGCCCTGTAGAATTTTACGTCAGGTCGGCCAGGACTCCAGCCAGGTCTTCTGATCCCAGCCATGTTGCCATCACAGTAAGATTATGGGGTGAATGACGGAATGGAACTAGCATTTACATAGTACCTGAATTGTGCCAGGTATTGTACTAATCACTTTAAATTATCTTCTCATTTGACCTTCAAAATAATTCTGGTAGGCAGGTACTACCATCATCCCCATATTACAGATGAGGCAACCGAAGTAGACAAACAGCAAGTGACTTGTCTAAAGTCACACAGCTAATAGGTGTCTGAGGCTGGGTTTGAACTCTGGTCTTCCAGACTCCAGCCTCAGCGCTCTATCCACTGTGCCACCTGGCTGTTATACTCATTAAAAAAGCCAAGGTCATGTTTCCACCCCTAATTACCTGTCATTTCACCTGATTCAC
Organism: Bettongia penicillata ogilbyi; assembly: GCA_023548195.1. Taxonomy (NCBI): domain Eukaryota; kingdom Metazoa; phylum Chordata; class Mammalia; order Diprotodontia; family Potoroidae; genus Bettongia; species Bettongia penicillata. The sequence continues at coordinate 9,628 of JAJHZJ010000481.1, read as the reverse complement.
CTACACTTTCCTGAAGAGCAGGAGTGTATTCAGCAGGTAAGGAAGAAAACAGGTATTTACTAAGTACCTACTATGTGCAAGACACTCAGCTAAGTGTTTCACAAAGATTTCATTTGGTCCTCACAACAACCCTGGGAAGAAGTAGATAACCTCATCTTCCAGTGCCTCTCTTAATCCCATGCTTCTTGTCCTGATCCACAATAACTCAATTGCAGTGGTTTTTACAAGACCTCTACATAAACCACACTCAACTCGCCTTTCTTTCCACATCCTCCACAATCCCCTTCCACTTCCCACCTATTCTAACCTCTGGTCCCTCTTTCCATTTCCCAAGCAAACAATCCCTTCCTGATTGCACCATTCAAATAACCAAGAAATTCAAGGAAAATCAAAGGCAGGGACTGGAATGTTGCTAATTCTAGTTTACTTTTCTGAATAATCAAAGGGCCAATCATTTGATGCTACAGTGTCATTTATAAGGTCCAGGTCATTTCTCTTCAATGTCAGGTGTCAGAAGAAAATACTAAGCACTCTCCCCATGGACCCTCAGCTTAGGGAATTTGGAAGTTATGAGATAACCACAGATCAGTGGGATTTAGCACTTCCCAGGGCTCATAGAGAGGGCTCAAAGTTAATACCTAGGCTTGGGAGCCCAATGTGGCTTTCATTTCTTGGATCTAGGCTTATGACCTTATCACTATAGGAAACTCCCTCTTCAAGTCTCACCAACAACCATTCTCCACTAGTAGCAAGAGAATTGCCTGGGACACAGAGTTTAAATGGTCATCCCATCAGTATATGTCAAGATTTGAACCCAGGTTTGCTAGATTTTGAATCTGAATCCCTATCCAATAAGCCAGTGGTGTCAATTTCAAAGACAAATGGATCTCTGTAGGCTACATATTGACTTAGGAAACCACAAATTAACATTGTGTTGTATTTTTATTTATTTTGTTAAACATTTCTCTCATTACATTTTAATCTGGTTTGAGTTAGGAGTTTGACACCTCTGTCCTAAACTATGGTGTTTCACAATCACCTAAAATCAGACTGATCAGATTGTAGATTTAGAACTTTGGAGGTCATCAAGCCCAGTAATTTGATTTTATAGATGAAGGAACGGAGACACAGAACTTAAGTGGCTTGACAAAGGTCACTTATGTACATGACAGACCAAGATTCAAACCTAGGTCTTCTGACTCCAAATCAAGCACTTCTACCACATAGATTTCTAAGTCATTCTAACGCCTCATAACCAAGCAGCACCAAGTCCAACCTGGTGCATTTTTAGATAAGTTCATCTGCTGTGTTCTCCCAAGACCCAAGGACAGGTGTGACTTGGCTGAAAGTTCATAGGACCAATTGATGGAAGATCCATGTTGCACTTACCTCTATATTCTGGATATCATCCAAGCAGAAAGATACTAACCAAGTCCTGAAGGCCAAAGTCAGTTCAAGTCACATGTCAAAGTTCTCAAAATGGAGCTCCCTGGAAGATTTGGTCTATGGTATACAAGCAACAAAATAGGGAAACTGGGTACCACTAAGTACAAGACTTTGCACACAGGAAGCATTTAATAAATGTTAGTTGAAAAAAGACAATGGAATTCAAGTTCCCTTCAATAACCAATGTTGGTTCTAAAAAATTGATGTTCGGGGTGGAGCCAAGATGGCGGAGTAGAAGGACGCACGTTTACGAGCTCCGAAACCAAAGCCCATAGAATTAATGTAAAAAGAGTCCCCCATAGCTTCTGGGTGAATACAAGGTGTGCAGAAGCAGAGTGGAAGAGATTTCCGTTCCAGGGAGCCCTGAAGACCCGTCCCCAGGGTCCAGCACGCCCCGGAAAGTAAACCCGACCCCCAGCGCTGCCCTGGCCGAGGCCGCAGAGAAGCTGATCCGAGCAGGCTTCAGAGACGGAAGCTGCAGCAGCCGGGAAAGCCCCTCCGCCCACAGAAGCGACAGGTCAGTGAGAGAGGCCGGACTGAAGGAGAGGGGAAGCGGGGCGCCTCCGGGACTCGGGCCCCCTCGGGAGGAAGTGGCGGCGGCAGGGACGGGGGCAGGAAGCGGCGGCAGCAGAGGCGTGGGCTGGGGCTGAGGCAGCAGCGGCCCAGGACTCAGGAATCCCCCAGCAGCAGGCAGGATCTTCATTACGGAAGATTCCCGCATAAAACCGGACGGAGCTGAGCCTGGGAGATGGCCCTGCCCCCACCCCGCTCTGTTGCTGAAGGCTTCTGCTCGGGACCCCCAGGGGAGCTGAGATTGGAAGGCGGGCCCCTCACCCCGCCCCCACCCGCTCCATTCCTGGGAGTCTCTGCATAAAGCCCCCCGAGGGATCAGAGTCTCGGAGGCAGCCCTGGCCCCACCCCAGCACCTGAACTAAAGCTCACTGATTGACAGCCAGCAGGAGGAAAGCCCATTTAAATCTCAGAGGCCAAGCACTAGCTGGGCGGATCCAGGCGGGGGTGGAAAGGAATCTCAGAAGTCAAGTTAACTGGCTGGGAAAATGCCTAGAAAAGGGAAGAAAAATAAGACTTTAGAGAGTTTTTTCCAACAAATGCAAATGATCCCGACCTTCGGATCTGACGAAGATGAGGACGTATTCCTGCCATCAGGGAAAGACGTGGAGGGCGGGGCCTCAGTATCCCAGACACCCCAGGGGGGTGGTGGGTGGGCTCAGGCCCTGGAAGAGCTCAAAAAGGATTTTGAAAAGCAAGTTAGACAGGTGGAGGAAAAACTGGGAAGAGAAATGTCAGAGATGCAACAAAAGTATGAAAAACAGGTCAATACCTTGGTAAAGGAGACCCAAAAAAATGCTGAGGAAATTAACACCTTGAAAAATAGGCTCACCCAATTGGCAAAGGAGGTTCAAAAAGCCAATGAGGAGAAGAATGCTTTCAAAAGCAGAATGAGCCAAATGGAAAAAGAAGCTCAAAAGCTCACTGAATTTAATAGTTTTCTCAAAATTAGAATGGAACAGATGGAGTCTAATGACTTTATGAGAAACCAAGAAATCACCAAACAAAACCAAAAGTACGAAAAAATGGAAGAGAATGTGAAATATCTCATGGGAAAAACAACTGACCTGGAAAATAGATCCAGGAGAGACAATTTAAAAATTATGGCACTACCTGAAACTCATGATCAAAAAAAGAGCCTAGACATCATCTTCCATGAAATTATCAAGGAAAACTGCCCTGACATTCTAGAACCAGAGGGCAAAATAAGTATTGAAAGAATCCATCGATCACCACCTGAAAGAGATCCAAAAAGAGAAACTCCTAGGAACATTGTGGCCAAATTCCAGAACTCCCAGCTCAAGGAAAAAATCTTGCAAGCAGCTAGAAAGAAACAATTCCAGTACTGTGGAAATACAATCAGGATAACCCAAGATCTAGCAGCTTCTACATTAAGGGATCGAAGGGCGTGGAATAGGATATTCCAGAAGGCAAAGGAACTAGGACTCAAACCAAGAATCACCTACCCAGCTAAACTGAGTATAATACTTCAAGGGAAAATATGGTCTTTCAATGAAACAGAGGACTTTCATTCATTCTTGATGAAAAAACCAGAGCTGAAAAGAAAATTTGACTTTCAAACACAAGAATGAGAAGAAGCATGATAAAGTAAACAGCAAAGAGAAGTCTTAAGGGACTTACCATGAGTGAACTGTTTACATTCCTACATGGAAAGACAATATTTGTAACTCTTAAAACTTTTCAGTATCTGGGTAGTTGGTGGGACCACACATACACATGTACACGCATGCACACACATACACACATGCACACACATACAGAGATAGAGAGCACAGATTGAACTGAATAGGAGGGGACCATACCTTAAAAGAAACTAGGGTAAATGGTGAGAGAGAAATGTAGGGGGAGGGAAAGGGAAGGGGGGTAACTATATGTCATTTAAGAGGCAGGTAGGAGTTTTTCTTAGTGGAGGGAAAAAGAGGAGAGCTGAGAAAAAAAAAAACAAAAAAACAAGAAGTTTACCCTCATCACATTTGACTAAACGAAGGAGTGAAATGCACACTCATTTTGGTATGAAAACCTATCTTACAGTATAAGAAAGTGGGGGAGAAAGAGATATTGCAAGGGGGGGGATGATGGAAGGGAGGGCAAAGGGAGGAGGGAGCAATTTGAAGTCAACACTTGGGGAGGGACAGGATCAAAAGACAGAAGAGAAACAATGAGGGGCAGGTTAGGAGGGATGGTAATCCAGTTAGTCTTACACAACACGACTATCAGGGAGGCCATTGGCAAAACTACACAGATATGGCCTATATTGAATTGCCTGCTGTCCCAAAGGGAAAGGGTGGGGAGGGAGGGATGAGGAGAATTTGGAACTCAAAGTTTTAGGAACAACTGTTTAGTATTGTTGTTGCAACTAGGAAAGAAGACATACAGTTAAGGAGGAATAGAAAGTCATCTGGCCCTACAGGAGAAAAGAGAAGATGGAGACAAGAGAAGGGAGAGATGACAGAAGAGAGGGCAGATTGGAGACAGGGAAAATTAGATTGCTTGGGGTATTGGGGTGGGGGGAGGGGATAAAAGGGGAGAAAATTTGGAACCTAAAAATTTGTGAAAATGAATGTAAAAAAATTAAATAAATTAAAAAAAAAAGAATATACTAGGTAGCACAGTACATAAAGTTTTGGAATTGGAGTCAGGAAAGCTCTGGTTCAAAAAAAAAAAAAAAGATTAGATCTTTATGACCCTATTAGTTTAGTTGGGCATTTAGAATAACCACTCTATAATATGAACATCTCAATATGTTTCAGGCTGTGCCTACAGATGTGTACTCATTTTAGTGAAATCTTATACAATTTTGAATTTAATAAACAGATAAATTAGAAAAAAATAAAAAATAAAAAAAAATAAAAAATTGATGTTCAAAGCATACTTACTTCCTCTATGTTAATAAATGGTAAGCCACAGGCATAGGATATTACCTATTCTATCCATCACAATCGATGGTTTTGCTTAATTGTTTTGAGAGAAGATCAGAGTAGAAAAAGGAGGAGAGGCTTTTAAAAAGTGCTTATTATAAGTAAGAACAAAATGTGGCTATAAATCTTTTTTTAAATAAATGCTTCTTAATTTGAAACAGTGACCTATACAGGCAAAACAAGAATTGTAATGGAAAATTCATTGTGTCCTAGGGCTAGGAATCCAGAAGGCAGTCATGTTCTTCAGCCTTTGTCCACTTCAAATACCACCTACTTTTCAAGATTTTAATTTAATTTTTTTGTTGCATTTTTAAGTTCTGAACTGTCTCCCTCACTCCCTCTCCACCCCAGACTAGAGAAGGCCACCATTTGACATGCATATAGAGGTATGCACACACATACATATAGATGTACATATATAGAACCATACTATGCATACTTATATTTATCAGTTCCTTCTCTGGAGACAGATAGCATCCTCCTTTATAGGTCCTGTGTGGTTGATTTCAATATTTATAATACTCAGAATAGCTTAGTCATTCACAATTTGAACAATATTGTTGCTACTTTGTACAGTAGTCTCTTGGTTTTACTCATTTCACTCTCCATTATTTCATGTAAGTCTTTCCATGTTTTTCTAAAATCAACCTGTTTATCATTTCTTATAGTGCCAGTAGTATTCCATCACAATCATATGCCATAATTTTCTTTAGTCATTCCTCAACTGATGGACACTCACTTAATTCTAGTTATTTGCTACCACAGAGTTGCTATATATATATATATATATATATATATATATATATATATATATATTAGAACATATAGATTGTTTTCCTTTTTCCCCTGATTACTTTGGAAAATAAACCTAATAGGGATATTGATGGGTCAAAGAATAATATATATACAAGTGTGTATATGTGTAATTCTCTGTCTCTATAATACATATATATGTATATATATACACATTTATGCATGTGTGTTACATATAAATTGTATTACTATCCGAATTTTTGTACATCCTCTCTAACATTTGTCATTTTTCCCTATCATTTTAGCTAGTCTGATAGGTGTGAGATGGTGTCTCAAACTTGTTTTATTTTGCATTTCTCTAATTAATCAATGTGGTTTAGAGTATTTTGATATGACTATATATAGTTTTGATTTCTTTCATACAAAAACTGTGTGTTCATATCCTTTGATTGGGAAATGGCTCATATTCTTATAAATTTGACAAAGTTCTCTATATATTTGAGATATGAGACCTTAATCCAGAAACTATCTATACAAATTTTTCCTAATCTTCTGCTTTCCTATTTTACCCATATTGGTTTTATTTGTAAAAAAAATTTTCTATTTAATGTAATCAAAATTATCTATTTTACATCTCATGATGCTCCCTTCCTATTGTTTATTCAAAAGACTGATAGGAAATATGTTCCCTACTCTAATTTACTTATTATATCTTCCTTTATATCTAGGACATGTATCCATTTTGACCTTATCTTAATAAATGGTATAAGATATTGGTTTTTAACCAGTTACTGCCAAACTGCTTTCCAATTTTCCCAACAATTTTAGCAAATAGTGAACTTTTATCCCAAAAGCTTAAATTTTTACATTTTTCAAATGCAAGGTTACTATAATCATTTTCTACTGTGTATTTCATATCAACTCTATTCCATTTACTTACTTTCCATTTCTTAGCCTGTGACAGATAGTTTTTGATAATTACCTCCATATAATACAGTTAAAGACCTGCAAGACTTCATTCCTTTACGTTTTTTCACTACTTCCTGTGATATTCTTGATGGTTTGGTTTTTCAGATGAATTTTATTCCTATTTTTTCTAACACAATACAATGACTTTTGGTAATTATTTAGGATGGCATTGAATAAGTAGGTTAGTTTAGGTAGAATTGTCATTTTTATTATATTGGCTCTGCCCTCCCAAGAATGATTAATATTTCTCCGGGTATTTAAGCCTGACTTTATTTCTACAAAAAAAGCTTTAAAATTATGTTCATGTAGTTCCTGGGACTGCTTGTCAGGGATAGATTAGCTAGATAGACAGATAGATAGATAGATAGATAGATAGATAGATAGATAGATAGATAGATAGATGGATGTGTGTATACATATATGTATATACACCTATATGTATAAATATGTATTCTATTACATATAAATATGTAATTTATAAGATATAAATATATATAAAATACCATCTACAGCTATTTTAAGTAGGGTATCTCTTACTATCTCTTTTTGCAGAGTTTCGTTGATGATATATTGAAATGCTGATGACTTATGTGGATTTATTTAATATCTTGCTACTTTGCTAAAATTATTGCTTCAACCAGCTTTTTAGATGAATCTCTAAGATTTTCCAAGTGTATCATCATATTGTCTGCAAGAAGGGATAGTTTTATTGGCTCATTGCCAATTCTGATTCCTTCCATTTCTTTTTTTCTGTTATTACTATTGCTAGCATTTCTAATACAAGGTTGAATAATATCGCTAGTAATGGGCATCCTTGTTTCACTCCTGGTCTTGAGAAAACGTCTAGTTTATCCCAGCTACAAATGATGCTTGCCGATATTTTTAAGCAAATGATTCTTAAGGAAAATCCATTTACACATGTTTTCAATAGGAATAAGTGTTGTATTTTATCAAAAACTTTTTCTTCATCTATTGATATTATCATATGATTTTTGTTACTTTTGTTATTGATATAATCATGTTAATAGTTTACTTTATGTCAAATCATCTCTGCATTCCTGATATAAATCCCACTTGGTCACAATATGTAATCTTGGTGATACATTGTTGTCGTCTCTAAGTATTTAGGTTTTTTGTATCCATATATATTGATGAAATTAGGCTATAATCTTCTTTCTCTGTTTTCTTTCTCTTCCTGGTTTAGGTATCAGCAACCACACTATTTCATAAAAAGAGTTTGGCAGGACTCTTTTGCCTATTATTCCGAATAATTTGTTTAACATTGAATTAGTTGATCTTTAAATGTTTGGTAGAATTCACTTTTAAATCTATTTGGTCCTGATGTTTGTCCGTTTGTTTGTTTTTTTTTTCTCAAGGAGATCATTTATGGCTTGTTCAATTTCTTTCTGAAATAGGTTTATTATGATATTCTATTTCCTCTTCTGTTAATCTGAGCAGTTAATAGTTTTGTAAGTACTCTTCCATTTCACTTAAATTGTTACATTTATTAGAATATAATTGGACAAAATAACCCCTAATAATTGCTTTGATTTGATCCTCATTAGTTACATATTTCATTTTCAATAGCAGAGATTTGGTTTTCTTCTCTCTTTTTTAAATCATACACACAAATGGTTGATCCATTTGGGGAGGGGGTTCATAAATCCAAGTCTAATCTCATCTTTAATTCTTAGAATTTCCAATATGATGCTTAATTGGGAATTTTTAATGTTCTTTTTTCTAATCTTTTTAAATTACATACCAAACTCATTAATATGTTCTTTTTCTATTTTATTGACTATTAAATATTTTATTTATTTTATTTAAAAATATAAATTTTCCACTAATTGCTACTTTTGCTGCATTCCATAAATTTTGGTATGTTGGTTCATTTTTATCGTTCTCTTTAATAAAATTATTATTTCTGTGACGTATACTTCAACATACTTGTTCTTTAAAATTAGGTTATTTAGTCTCCAATAAAGTTTAATTTGTGTCTCCATGGTCCTTTATTAAATATAATTTATTGCATTATAATCTGAAAAGGATTCATTTAATATTTCTGCTTTTCTATATTTAACTATAAAGTTTTTATGCCCTAAAATATGGTCAATTTTTGTAAAGTTAGCATGTACCACTGAGAAAAAGGCATTTTCCTTTCTCTTCCCATTCAATTCTATACAGATATCTAGCTTATCTAAGATTCTATTCATCTCCTCCATATCTTTCTTATTTAATTTTTGGCTAGATTTATCTAATCCTGGGAGGGGGAGGTTGAAGTTCCCCATTATTATAGTGTTGACATCTTTTTCCACCTATAATTTTTTAGTTTTTCCTTTAAAAATCTGGATGCTATAGCATTTGGCATATATAACATTGATATTATTTTATTATTTGTAGTACCATTTAATTTTTTATCTCTCTTAATTAAATCTTTTTAGCTTTAACTTTGTCTGAGATCATGATTACTACCCCTATTTTTTTTTGCATCAGTTGAAACATAATAAATTCTACTCCAATTCTTTATTTTTGCTGTGTGTGTGTATATATATATACATCTTTCATTTTTAAATGTGTTTCTTGTAAACGACATATTGTCAGATTCTGGTTTTTAATTCATTCTGCTATCTGTTTCCAATTTATGAGTTCATTCCATTCATATTCAAAGTTATAATTACTAGTTGTGTATCTCCCTCTATCCTATTTTTTCTCACTGTTTGTCTTCTCTCCCTCTCTTTTTACCTTATCCCATTTCAAATATCTAATTTATACTGACCACCATCTCCCCAGGCTGTTCCTCTTTTAAGAATATATCCCTTATCTTCTTCCCTTTCCCTCTTATTTCTTGATCTGCACACCCTTCTAAGAGTCCATACCTTATCTTATTCCTTCACATTTCTATTTCTCTGTCAATTAAGCAGACTTTTATACCCTTCTAGATAACCTTTTTC